>BJCM01265321.1:0-23770 GCA_018326385.1 Flaveria bidentis
GTGAATTCCTGAAACCAAGGGGAAGCATTGTTTTGATTATTGATATCTTGAATTGTTAATTGCTCATTGTCATATTGCTAAGTTATAACCAAATCACAAATATCTTGAATTTACTTTTAGTAGTGTTAAGTTAAACATTAGTTACAAAGTTATTAAGTTACATACGATCCACAAACTCCTCGTGTTCGATACCCTGCTTACTACTATCTATTGGTTGTAATTAGGATTAAATTTACGTGAGACCTCGACATCACGTCACTTAGTGATAATGATATCCCAATAAGCAAAAGCTATCTGGTTGTTGAATACAACAAGCTTGTTGTCAAGTCTAATTGTAGAAAGCAAAGAATTCAAGAGCTGAAAGGGATAATCAAAGAAAAGGATGATCAGATGATGCAGCAAGCAGCAAGAATCAAAAGATTAAGAGAAGATTCAGAATGCCATAATGAAGTGATTGATGCTCTGCTTCAACAAGAATCTGAGCTCAAAGAATCAGTAAAGTTTGAGAGGGATGAAAAAGAGAAGCTGATGCTGAAAATTGATCAAGTAACCACCTCTCTTTCTACTCAATCAGCCTTGTTGAAAAGGAAAGAAGAAGAGCTTGAGCAGCTAAAATTGAAATTTTTTGTGCTTGAATCAAATGTTTCTCCTGCAACCAATCAAACAAAAGAATCTTCTGATACCACAAAGCAAATTATACAATATAGAAGAAAAAGGAAGTACTTGGGATTTGTGAAGAAGGAAGTGATTGAAATTCAAGATTCACCCAAAAGGTCAAAATCTGTTGAATCTTCATCCTTAAAGCCTATGTATCCTACTGAAACAGTAAGTGATGATGAATGGAATGAGCTCACAAAGGACGAATTTGCCAAAGATCAGAAAGAAGAAAAGGCTGATGACCTACTAACAACTAAAGACATACTTGAAGAAAGACCAGAATCCTCAGTGTTTATGACCTTAATATATCATGGCTTTCCATATGACATGGTGGAAAAGATGAGCATGAGTGAGATGAAAGATGTGATGAAAGAGTTTGTGGTGGCTAGATTTATGATTCCTAATTGTGATTATGAAGCATTCACAACTTTTTAAGCTATTCAGAAAATCAAGAAAGATCTAGGCCATTATGATACAACTAAGCTTAGCAAGTACAATATGGTCTGTTGGCTACAGGGTCACAACTACAATGCACATGAGCTTAAAGGAAGAATAGTTGATGAGTTGAGAATGATGATAGATCATGTCATGGTTGTTGAGCTTGACACTAGAGTAAGATTCAGAACAAAAGCTCCAAATCCTTCATATGAGCGACAAAGCAAAATCCCTGTTGATCCTATAACTATTGAACCTAAAGATTAGCACAAAAGGAAAGAAAATCTAATCAGAGAGCCAAGAGTTGTTATCCCTGGAAAAGTGTGGCCATTGGGCACAACTGTGAGAGAGATACTGAAAGAAAATCATCTCTAATCCAGTTGTTTGATCACATTACAACTCCCACTTCTGCTAAGGAAAACAAGATTATGGCCTGGAAATTTGATCCAAAGTGGGACTGTGCTTTAATCAAGAGGATATCTGGGAGAGTTGAATACCATCATTTGATTGAATCTGTATTACTACTTTTTGATGCTGATATACGTGATCTTCAGAGCTTAATCATCTCAAACTATCCAGTAAGCCCAAGAGGAAGAGATTTCCCTGTAGTTGTTGGAAAGTTAAAAACAAAATTCAAGGATGACGTTCTGAAAGAAGCTAGAAGAGAAGATGATGAGCACAAGAAAAAAAGCAAAAGAAGATCAAAATCCAATGCCTCTGCATTGATTGATGATGAATTCCTGAAGAGAGTTGGATATTCAAACTAAACGACAGCCACAATCAAGCATAAAAAAGGTACTCAATATACATTTCCCATAACTGAATGGGGATATGTTGAGAGAACTAAAGAGCTGGTGTTGTTAAGGAATGAAGAAACAAAGACAGCTAAAAGTATCAGACTCTTTGACCCAGTGGAAATCAAGCTACTCCACCCCAGCTACACTTCATATTTGCATGACAAATTCTTTCCAAAGCTGACTGATGAAAGAACTCAATATGATCTATGCATGTATGTGCACATGATTCAAGTAATAAATAATCTGCATGCAAAGGCATATAAGAGAAGAAGACATGAAGTTGGATTGCTGAAAGGAGCTAACATCAAGGAAGTGTCCGAAACTGAGGATGTCAGAACAAGATGAGCTTGGACTTGTCAATAATCAAAGTGTTGTGTAAACTCTCACAACAAAAGAAGACATTTTGGGGCTGAACTTTGAGACTCTACAAAGGATATGCAGAATAGAGATCATGTACAAGTACGATGATCAAAAGGATCCAGTTTCATTCTTCAACAAAAGGATGGTGTCTAGAATGAAGGAACTTTAGTTTTAAAGAGCTGATTACAAGTGTCTAAGCCTAAGGCGAAGTATTGTTAGATCTAGAAACTATAGGACTAGATCATTTTGTATAAGCTTAGAAATTTAATCAATATTTGTAATGAACAAGTGTAAATCATTATTATGTCGTATGCATTATATATAGGTTAACCAGTATGTGTATTAATCTGTGTATGATTGCAGGAACAAACATAATTCTTGGTCAATTACTAAAATTGACTAAGTGTAAGAAACATCTACGGATGAACATTTTTGTTCTTCTGTAGATATGTTTCTTACAAAATCAATCATCTGAAGATCTTCTACGGATGAACAATCAACTCTGAAGTCAGAAGTGAAGATTCCTACGGAAGAACAAAGTACATTCGGAAGACCAAAGTACCTTTGGAAGAACAAGACTCCTTCAAAAGAACAAACATCCACGGAAGACCATATTCCCGCGGAGTCCAAACACTTGTATTTAATAATACAAGTGTTACAAGTTAACAAGTCAACATGACAGCTGTGTGAATCCTAAGAGATCCGGTGTTTCTTTAACAGAAACACATGTGCTATAAATATGGATCCTAGGTTTCACATCAAGCAGACGGCGACGACAGCAAGAAGACACACGATCACAAACAAGCAACACATCAAATCACACAAACACAAACCCTAGCAACCGTCAAATCAACATCAATACATTCAAACTAATTTTATTTCATTCATTGTTTATTCATCTAAAAGCATTAACATGTTTTAATGAAATACATTTAAATTAAATATTTTTGTCTGATTATTAATTGTGTTTTTCTTATTGTGTTCGTCTTAATAATTATTGTTGATATTGAATTTAATAAAAACAATTAAACAAAGTTAATGTTGCTTCCGTAAACATTGACTTGACTCTAGATTAATACTGATAATTCCTGACTGTGATCCTTGGATTCACAAAAGGTGACTAAATGAGTATGAAGCTTGTCTATTAACAATAGTGGATGGATGACGAACTGCCTAAATTTAGAGACACGCGGATCCACCACCTAAGTTAGGTAGCCAATTCATTTGTGTGAGAAACCTAGTCCTAAAAATATCCTTTAATGAACTTGAAGCAAAAATTTTCCATTGTTAATACTCTAGCCACGAAGGCATTCTCATTATCATTATAATCTTTCCAATGACCATCAGATGCATTTCCTTGACCAAATCCAAATACATACGATGAGTAGGTGATGCATAGCGAAAGTAGCATTAGGAGGTTGTGTGCGTTGGTTTTAAGCAAATATAACATGGAATAGAGGAATCCTTAGCCATAGTAGTGTCATAAGGTTAGTTAAATGTTTAAAGCGGTCATAAAAGTTATCAGTGGTGCTAGTCTAGACCTTTGATTCAAACATGATTTGAAAGTCAAGCGCATGGCATGAAGTTGGTTAAAAGTAAGGGGCAAATCATTATTTACAATGTTCAAAATGAACATATTGTACTCTAAATTCAAACCATCTAGTGTTTACAAAACAAGGATTAAGGTAGTGACTTGATCTTCAGCAACTTTGAGCATATCGACACGTTGTTGATTAAGGTCATTATATTAATAGGATTCCGCAATTTTATGCTAGAGTTTTGATAATGTTTGATAGTTCCTGTTATGGCTGGCAATCAAAACCCAACTTGTTAGATTTAGGTTGATTTGGACTTTAAACAAACTAGTTGGGTTGTTTTGGGTTTATTAGTATTCTTAAATGTGTTAGGATGGGTAAATCTAAATACTATATAAAATGAAAGCAGGTCAGGATGGGTGGGAAAGGAAAATGGATGGGTTAATAAAAAAGAACGGATAGATAAACAACGAATCTTCTTATTTGGTAAGCTAATTGGTTCTAAACTTCCAATGAATCAATTTCTTTAATCTAAAATCCATCACCGGATTAAAATCATGGTATGTTTGCCCTTGTCACCGACTTCTTCTATCAATGTTCCGTCAAACGGCTGGATCCGATGTTTCATTATGTCATTATCTAGCTCATGGAGACTTTACCTTTCTACCCCACTCTTGTTTTTGTACCTACTAGCAGAGGTGTACAAACCGGTTTTTTACCCAAACCGGTTCGGGTTCAAAACCGAACCGGTTTTTTGTGGTAGGGTTAACTGGGTTTTCTTCAAACCGGTTCGGGTTACAAACCGGTTTGGCTCACCGAAAACTCAACCCTATCAAACCAATTCGGACCGGTTTGAAACGGTTTTTTTTACCTAAATCGGTTTTTCTTACGGGTTTAACTGGTTTTTAACTTTTAAACCGGTTTATAAACCGGTTTTGTTTTGAGTGTGTGGCTAGCAAACCAGTATAGAAACCGATGGTTCGGGTCGGTTCGGGACCGGTTTCGGCCAATGGTTTTTTTTCTGAACCGGTTTTTTTGTCCATGTCTATCTACTAGTGATGCTGAGCAAACTCTTATTGTGAAATTGGGTTTACCCTAGTTCTAATTTGGTTGATACAACTTGTATTTTGGGCACTTTTGTTTTGGCAAATGATCCACTGTTACACTAACAACACAAACCAAACCTTAACCCCAACACCAGTTTCAATTATTTTAGATTATCAGGCTTAATTTTATCTATGTCTATCAGGCCGGTCTACCAACCATTTCTCCGGTTAACTAAAATTGTTTGATCGATTGGTCCACTGCTTAAGTTAAAAACATCGTGCTTTATCAAAATGATTATTTGTTATCCTATTAGTTGATGTGAAAGATGTATTTCATATTGAATTATAACTAATCTGTATGTTAACATATCAGGACCTTATGCTAATGGACAAATGAGCACAAACATTGATTTGAGTTCGGCACCAAATCTGTATCACCTTAAGGTTGCTCTATATATGGTTATTGATGTTTCTTCTTACTCTTGTGGTCCTGTCACGCCATACAGGATTTTGTCGAGAATCATTTTTGGTTATTTTGCTGCTTTAAACCTACTGTTATAGTTAATAGCAGCTGGAAACACATGCTCCACGAATTTTTGAGACTTTTTAAATCAACCCGTCCTGACCCGAACCCATCTTGACCTAAACCCATTTTGACCCATACCCATCCTGACCTTTTCTTTAATCAACCCATCCTGACCTACATCCATCTTAACCCAAATCCATCCTAACCCAACAATTACCTAATCCAACCCGTTCATTTTGCCACCTCTAGTTCCTGTGTAAGATGAAACATTAAAGGAGACTAATTATTTGTGGAAGAGGCTTCCAAGATATTTCATGGGAAGAAGATAGAGGGCAATGTGGTTAAAATTTATCATTTCATTAGAATGTTGAAATTCAATAAGTAAGAAGAAGAAATTCAAATTCCATAGGTAGGAGAAAGAAATTCAAATTCCCCTTAGTATAGGAAAAAAAATTAAAATTTCATTCAAGGCCAACTAAACATGATTTTAAATAAAATTTATTTATATTTTAATTCTAATTCCAATTTCAATTTTAATAGCTTTTGTAAATCAAACGACGCCTTAAGCACCGTTTAGTTCATAAAATTTCTAGGTATTAAAATTGGAGTTAAAAAATTATCCATCCTAAATCTTATTTGTTTGATCAATTGGTGAAATTAAAACTAAACTAACCAAACAAATTGTCAGTTTTAACAAAATTCAAATTTTATTTGGAGTTACTTTACCAAACATTTTCGGAATCAAATTAGCCATGTATGTCAAAATCTAGGTTACGGTTAACTCACCCCATGTTTTCCTTAAGGGGCGGAGACTCCAAAGACGTTTTTGCCCTTTTGCATCTCCACCAACTCCTCCCCTCACTATATTTCACTCACCAACACCCAAAAACACACACACCTCCGATCTTCTCTCTTCCGATCTCCGTCAATTCAACTCTAAAGTCTAAACTAAAATCAATGGCTCCACCGTCTCTCGTCGCCAACGGCGGTGACTTTGTCGCCGGAAAGTCGCCGGCGTCAAGCCGCGTGTCGTCCGTCTACAGCGAAGTTCAGAACAGCCGCCTCGACCACCCGCTTGCTCTTCCGTCGGTGTTCCAAAAGCCGTTTAAAGTTGTCGATGGTCCGTCTAGCTCCGCCGCCGGAAATCCAGGTATTATGTAATGTAGGTTTGTTGTTGGTGGATTAAGGTTTTGTTCGTTTGTTGTGAGATCGATGTGAAGTGATTTTGTTTTGTTGATTTGGACTAGTGATTGCGTATTGTGTTGTTTTTTAGTTGATTTCTGGTTGAGTTTATATAGTTTGCGATCAGATTTAGATCCTTCGTTTAGATGTAGAAGGTGAATGCTAGATCTATACGGTTGTGGATGGAACCTTGCTCTAGTGTTTGATTTCTCGTGTTGTTTTGAACTTTTGATCAACGTAGATCGATAGCAAATGGAGAAATACATGTGCGATTTTCGTTTTGATTTTTGTTATATGGTTATGGGATGGATGAAGTGGTCAACAACCAGTTAATGGTTTTAAATTTTCTGTTGTTAATATTTAGGGGGAGAATACAGGTGTTGAAACTTTGAAATTTCATGATCAATTGGTCAAACAACAGTATCTACGCCTGTGGTTTTCTCTTTTTGAGTTTGACTTTTGTCATTTTTAGCTTTTCTATGGTAATAGCACCTGGAATCTGAATATGAGATTGCAAAACCTTTTGGCACTTTCTGTTGTTAAGATTGCATTCACTTTATGTTTTTTTTGGCTAGAATAGAAGGATTTTGAACGATTTGTAATTAAATTTTGTGGATTAACTTTCTGTAGATGAGATTGCGAAACTTTTTCCATCTCTATTTGGACAACCTTCAGCATTGTTGGTGCCAAGTGAATCAAGTGATCAAGGTTCAGCTTTGAAGATAGGAGTGGTATTATCTGGAGGGCAAGCTCCAGGAGGACACAATGTTATATCTGGGATGTTTGGTTAGACTTCGATCTTTTAAAAGCCTGTCCCTTTAAACATATTTGTAAAAGCTATTTAATGACTGTTAAGAGTTTTTATTTGTCTGTTGTAGATTACTTGCAGGAACGCTGCAAAGGTAGCACTTTATACGGGTTTAAAGGTGGCCCTGCTGGGATCATGAAGGGAAAATATGTTGTCTTAACCTCAGAGTATATTTATCCTTACAGAAATCAGGTACATACGTTTTTAATTTTCAAATATTTGTTTTGTAGTTAATACTATGGTTTTCTCATACAATTTGCTAACTTTCTCTTAAATCATTACATCAGGGAGGATTTGATATGATCTGTAGTGGGAGGGATAAGATTGAGACTCCAGAACAGGTTTTCTATTTTTATTTTACAGCCCAAATATCTTGCTGCAGATTTTTGTTACATGGATATTTGTGAAGAAGATTTTTAGGTTTATATAACTATGCATTTCGTTCCAGTTTAAGCAAGCTGAAGATACAGCAACCAAGCTTGACCTGGACGGGCTTGTTGTTATTGGTGGAGACGATTCAAACACAAATGCTTGCCTTCTTGCTGAATATTTTAGGTGAAATGTTTACACTTAATGATTTTTGATACTTATGAATGATTCTTCTTCCTCTTCTCTGTGTGTGTAATTTTTATATATATCCCACAGGAGTAAGAATTTGAAGACCCGAGTCATTGGGTGCCCAAAGACCATTGATGGGGACTTGAAATGTAAAGAAGTTCCTACAAGTTTTGGCTTTGATACCGCCTGTAAGGTAAGTTCTTTTCTGTTCTTGATTGTCACATTATATTTTATATTTCAAGCTCTTTTATCTATACTATATATAAAGCATATGAGAGGGGTATTTTAAGATACCATAAAATTAAGAACAAGTACTTAATTCAATGCATAAGATACAATCAATTTTGAGGGTAAAATAGTATTTATAACATTATTTACATATTACCCCTTACAATTAGTACATAATAACATTACATTTACTAACATTTACATAACAATTTTCATTATCTACCCATAAATATATAAAAATCTTAATTTGTTTAAGATGTCAATTATATCTTTTAATCTATCACATTTTAAATTTTTTGAGACTATAATTGTAACTTGTGCCGGTGTATACTTTTTCCTGAACCGATTTTATTTTGTCATTTATTTGGTATTTAAAATTTTAGCTTAGAAAAAACATAATAGACTTTTATAAAAATACTATAATAATAACAAAATATTAGAAACACGTGCCGGATGTAAAATGTCACTCGCCGCATTGCGCGGGCACCCTTCTAGTCTTATTAATTTAGTTGCAAATAGTTATGAATTTGTACTATAGAAAACATAATTGCTTTTATCCCAAATTTGCAGATATATGCTGAACAGATCGGAAATGTTATGATAGATGCACGATCAACTGGAAAATATTATCACTGTAAGCTTATTGGCCTTTTACATTTACTTAAATTATGATTATAGTTTCGAGCTTTTTGAAACTTAATTTATAGTGAGATTCTGTTTACCTTTGTTCTACCTTCGAGTCTTCGACAAAAAATTGCGAGGATGGATGTTTTTTATTGTTTTGCATGTATTTCTTACTTCTACTTTTGGCTATAGTGCTTTTAGTTTTAAACCATACACGGTTGATAATTAAATGGTTTTATGCAGTTGTACGGCTTATGGGGCGTGCTGCTTCCCACATTACATTAGAATGTGCTTTACAAACTCATCCAAACATCACTCTTATTGGAGAAGAGGTACTAATACTTGTGCAGTTGAATCATTTTGTTTTATAAATAATTAATGTAACAAATAATTAAAAACTTTATACTACTACTATTACTACAAATAATGTATTTACAATTAATGTATATTTCTGAATTAAACTATATACAAGAGGTTTTAACTTGTAAGCATTCAATACTTTTGACCTATTACATGCCCATTGTAGTTAATTGAATACTTTTTATGCTACAGTTATTATTTTCTGAAATAAATTACAAACGTAAACTTACTTTACTACAGGTTGCCTCCAAGAAGCTGACACTGAAAATGGTTACAAACTACATAGCAGATGTAATTTGTAAGCGAGCAGATCTAGGTTATAATTATGGTGTGATATTGATACCCGAGGGACTTATCGATTTCATTCCTGAGGTAAACTCTATTTGTAACAGAATTTATTCCTTTATTTGTGCAGTCATGTTCCTTTTCGTGCTGTAATACTTGGCAATTGTTCTTTCTGGGGATTTGTGCAATTGTTCTTTCTGGGGATTTGTAGGTGCAACAACTAATTGCTGAACTAAATGAAATTCTGGCTCATGAAACCGTTGATGAAAGTGGAATTTGGAAACAGAAACTTCTTCCTCAATCTTTGCAACTATTTGAGTTGCTTCCTTCAGCAATTCAAGATCAACTGTTGCTTGAAAGAGACCCCCATGGAAATGTCCAGGTTAGTATATATGTTTTAAAGTTATTATATTATTATTTCAGGTATTCTGATATAAACATGTATTTTACCTTTAGGTTGCCAAAATAGAAACAGAGAAAATGCTTATTCAAATGGTTGAAGCTGAATTAGAACAGAGGAAGCAAGTGGGTCAATATACACAACAATTTAAAGGGCAATCCCACTTTTTCGGGTACTTTTGGCGTTTTTAAATTTTGCTTTCGTGTAGACTTTATTTCTTTACTTTTTGTGTAAAAAGTTACGACGATAATCTAATTGGGATGTAATTTAATGCTTTAGATACGAAGGAAGGTGTGGTTTGCCCTCCAACTTTGATTCTTCATACTGCTATGCATTGGGTTATGGTGCTGGAGCTCTACTTCAGAGTGGAAAAACTGGATTAATATCATCAGTCTGTATCTTTAAATTACATTATTTAAAAAATAAATTCTTTAGCAAAATGAATTTGCTGGAGATTTTCTGCATTACATATTTAACTAATTTTTTTGTTACAATACATGAAGGTTGGGAATTTGGCAGCACCAGTTTCAGAATGGACGGTTGGTGGAACTCCATTGACTTCATTAATGGACGTAGAGAGGAGACACGGTAAAAAAAAATAACCAAACTTAATTTTTCTTTATAAATCTGAATTTTTTATAACTATTGATGGTTTGTAAATTCGATTACTAAAAGGAATAAACTTTAAATAACCAAAAGAGATCTGCATCCTAGACATTAGCTTATTTCGTATAATTTATTAATATATTTCTATATATTGTATGGTTTTTACAGGAAAATTCAAGCCTGTGATAAAGAAGGCCATGGTTGAGCTTGATGGTGAGTTTTTTCAAATTTATTATCATTTTTTCTTTAAACTTAAGCATTCATTACAAACATTTTTAATCCTAAAATGCTGATGGTTTTAGGTGCACCATATAAGAAATTTGCATCAAAGAGAGAAGAGTGGGCCCTTCAGAACAGATATATTAGTCCTGGTATGCACTTCTCTCCTAATAAAGCAATTTGTTGAGCCCAAATTTAATTATATTTCATGAATTATTTTCTCGTCAATTATCTTTTTAATTTGAATAATTCTTGCAGGTCCCATTCAGTTCACCGGGCCAGTGGCCGACATCTCCAACCATACCTTGTTGCTGGAGCTTGGAATTCAAGTCTAGGTAACAACCCCCTTCCCTTGGTATGTCGTTTAGTCATATTGTTGGATCGAGCCCGAGTGTTTTGATACGAGTTTGAACACGATTGGATTTTTTCATTATGTTTTTGGAAGGTTTAAGAATGTTAGGTCCTATATGGTGGTGGACATGGTGATGCTTGATCCTGTTTTAAGACTATTTTGACTAATAAATGGATTTTGATTTCTGCTGTGTTTATGGATCGCTTTATTGGAGCCAGAGTCCTGCTTTGATTTTTTAGTGGTTCACAATTATGTCTGGTTGATGGGTTGGTATGACGGGTTGAATTGATAAACACGTTATATATTTTAGTTATTGCTATTGTGTATTTTTAACAAACCCTTAGTGAAGTGTTGAATTGGACAAAAAAACGTCCTTGCATGTGCATTTAAGGGTGTTTATCAGTGTTGTAAAAATCGTTAGGCGTTAGTCGGACGGTGAGGTAGAGACTAGAAATTAATCGGATCTGTATTATTTTACAAATTTATGTATACTTTTATATGAATTAGTTTACAAGTTTAGGGGGTAATTTGTAAATTGGTGAATATTGAGGGGGTTAAATGTAAAAACACATAAACTTATTAAATTATTAAACCCTAAAGTTAAAAGTAGCCCTTCCCCTTCACCGTTTTAGTTACCGGTCGCTGCATCCTTCCCTGTCATCGGAGTTGCAATTTCTCGCTAGAATTGGCAAATTCGGCGCCAGAATAAGAAAATCCGGCGGTTATTGTCGCCGGAACACCACCGATTTGGGTGATTTGGTCTGGCTTTGTTCAATTTTGACTAATTACTGCCTGGCACCTCCGATTTGGTGAAATTGAAGCGGCCAACCTCCGAATAGCGACTAATCGGAGGCTAGTTGTGATTTTTACAACACTGGTGTTTATAATCTGTTGAAAACTGAGTGTAACTCCTAAATGGAATTAAATTGACTGGTTTGAGATTTAAACATAGAATCAACTTGGGTCAATACTAAGTACTGTTTAGGCCGATGTGATTTTGGGATTTGGTGGTGGTGTTAATTAGGGGTGATCATAGTTACCCGAGACCCATGTTTCCATTCCCGACATGACCAATACCCGGTTTGTGAATTATGATTACCGAGACCGTACCCTAGGTACCACAATGAAACAAGTTGGGTAATTGGGTATTAATTAAATCCCGATCCCGATTAAAAAAAATATATGTAGAGGCATTTGTGGTGCAAAATGCCACTATGTAAGTGTGTATATTACCCAACTTGTTTTAACATGATTACAAAATACCACTGTGTTAAAAAATACCAACAATCGACAATGATTGGTTCAATATATATAGACTAAAGTAGAAGAGCATTGTAATATGGTGAAGAGCATTGTAATATGCAAAACAACGATAAATAACTTGTCTAGCAAAGAAATAAACATTATGAAACAAACCAAAATTTTATAACTAAAATTGTTAAAAAAATTTGTCTCCATGCATTCCTTCATGTGCACCAGTGACCACCACTTAATCTCTCTCAATATTTATGTTATTTGGTTCCAAGTTATTAGAAATTTCTAGAAAGAACAATAAAAAAATTATTAATAAGTTTACATAAACGAACCATGTATAAATGTATATTAGCTTACATGATTTAAGGTCATCAAATTTTGTTCAATCCTCATCATAATTGATTTCATTACTTGATTTGCGAATCCGGTTCTATGAACATATTAGTGCTTTGACAACCGGAGGGGAAAGAGAACTTCTATGTGTTTCCACAACTCGTCCACATGTACTAAAAGCTGACTCGAAAGCTACATTTGAAACCTGAATGGCTAAAAAATCTACATATATAATAGAGAAAAGTTAGAAATTAAAATGCTTAAAAGAATTATTAATAATATATATTTAAACATACATTTAGCCATTTTTGCTAATATTGGATACTTTGAAGAAAAACCTTTCCATCATTGTAGAATATTAAATCTCCTATAATCGGCATCTTCTTTATCCTCAAGATACCTTTGAAGTTCTTACTTGGCTTTGTACAGTGTAAACCACATCTAATTTGAAGTCACTTAAAAAATCCTTATCTTTGTTATCTCCTTGTGACGAAGGATTAATGTTTCTTTGTCTAATGTCATTAGAACTTCTAGTTTCATTTGCTAGCTTATAGAAATCAAATACTATCTCCAATTCGTCAATGATGGATTTAACTATCGCATCAACTTTTTTTTTAATGTCATATTCTGTTTCACTCGTATCTTTTTCAGCCGTAAGTATACCATTATAACCAAATGCAATGACACGAATTTTCCAACGAGGATCTAGTATAGTTGCAAAGTACAAAAGCTTATTAAATTTTTTTTATCCTTTCTCCAATGTTTATCAAACTTTTCTTGCATAGTACTACCCATCTGCAAATTTACCAAGTCATTCGAATACTTCAACTTTTGTAAATGCTTATCAATATGCATTGATTCAGTGAAGAATTGATTTACAATCACTTGTTTCACACATGCTTATGTTAAAGTTAAAGATATTTGAAGTTATGAATAAAAACTAAAATTAATTCTTGAAAGATACAATATAATATTTAAATAAATACCCGTGTTGACGTAGCCCGTAAGTATAGGAACATCAACACCTAATTCTTTTGAATAGTTAGAATCTATAAAATCATAAGCTTCAAAAGCCTTTTCAAACTTCTCGGCCGTATCCAACATTTTATACATCGAGTTCCATCTAGTAGACACATCCAAAGATAACATCGCCTTACTTTCAATCTTTAAAATTTCTACACATTTTTGAAGGCATATATTCTTTTAGCAGAATGTCTAACGTATCGAATGACATTTCTTATACAATCAATTGACGATCCCTGATAATTTAGTCCATCCTTTACAATCAAATTTATTATGTGTGCCATACAACGGATATGTAAGTATCTCCCGTCACCCATAACATTTGGTAATTTGGATTTGAGAATTGATATGGCTGTATCATTAGACAAGGCATTATCCGTAGTAATTGTAAGGACATGTTCAATATTCCATTCTTTTAAGCATTGAAGAATGACCCGGGCGATGTCCTCCCCTTATGGCTATAAATTGGCCTGAAATTTATTATCCATTTGTGTAAGACCCAGTCATCATCGATAAAGTACACTGTCACACAGATGTAGTTGATGCGCTGGATTAATGTCCATGTGTCGGTGGTTAGACACACCCTGGGCTTGTTTGTTGTCAAGAAAGACTTAAGCTTCTCTTTCTCCTCTAAAAATATGTCTACACAAATTCTTGTAACGGTAAACCTACTAGGAATCTTAAAATTAGGACAAATGGTTTCCATAAACCTTATAAAACCCTCGTGCTCTACACTTGCAAAAGAAAGTTCATCTAGTATTGCCATCTTAGCTATTGCCCTTCTAGTTTTTCCCCCGATAAATTTTCATATTTTTATTTCACCACTCCACTCGCGCCATCATCATTATTCTTGAAACATATGTTGCTTTGATTTTTTTAACATATTTGGATGTTTTACACATGACTTAATATGTCATTTCATTCCAGATGTTCCGTTGATATATGGGTCTGCAACCAATACATTAAGGCAATGCTTACATCTTGCCTTTTTATTATCCTTCTCGTCTACAAACTTCTCAAAATCAACACAAACCTTAGAACCCACTTTCTTAGTACCAACTGTATTTTTACTTTTCTTTTCTTTTGATTACTTTGCTTCTTTTGATCAGGTTGTGACTTCCTTTTTTTTTGACCGTGAGATTCATCACTTGATAAGTTTTGAACATTCTCTAGATCCATCTAAAATTAATGTACAAGAAAAACAAATGAAATAATTTCATATACAAATTAGTAAACTCTAAATAAGCAAAACAAATAAATGGTCCATGATGTTATGTAAAAAGTAGCATGAATGGTATATATATTTTAGATTTGTAGTCTAAACAATTTGGTATGATGCAAATTTCAATCAAAACTATAACATATAATAAATTAATCAATATTTACGAATTTATAAATTAATCAATAATTACAAACTTGACATGAATCAAGTGTTAATGTTTCTCGTAAAATATTGAACTTAGTACCAATCAAGTAATAAGAGTTCTTTTATTAAATCAAATTAAGAATTTTGAAAAAAATCATCTCTTGAAGAAGTTGACTTCTCGGCAACAGATGGTGGTGCGCAGCACTGCAGCAGGGAGCAACTCAATTAATATGCAAAGTAGCGGAGATTATGTGTATTATATATGTTACGTGATCACCATTGTCAACATCGTCGCCACCTAGTGGAACCGCAACCATCCTCATCTACACCATCCAACGCCCTTGACACCATCATTGTCGCTACCACTGGCCCAACAATCATTGTCGCCACCACTGGCCCAACAATCATTGTCGCCACCGCCACTTCTGACGCCCTTTACTACTAGTCATAAAAAAATACGGTGTGATGATATAGATACAATTCTAGGGCTTACTAAATTTTATTTTCCTTTTTTTTCTTTTATTAATATTACATTAACTACTAATAATATTAATAAAACTTTTTCGTATTAAATTTTTTATTAAATTAAGAAAAGAGATCTTTTTATAAATTCAATTTTTTAATGAAATTATCTTTCTATAAAATAACAATTTTTAGAAAATATCAAACTCTTTAAAAACACAATATTTTAAACCTATGTTTTTTCAAATAAAATTCTTTTGAAACAAAAATAATTTAAATCTTAAGTTAAAATAAATCAAATTTTAAAGATGACATTTTTTAAAAAATGGTTTGTTTTGAAACAACATTTTTAAAAACAAACACTTTTTGAAATTTTTTTTAACAAAAGTTTAAATAGTGATATCGTCTTTTTAATAGTACATAATGTCAATCATATCATATATCTAAAGATCATTTTATAATTCTTTAAATTTTATTAATAATTATTAAATATTTTATTTATTCACTCTGTATAGTATACGGGTTACTAAAGTAGTATTATATATAAGAAAAAAGAAAAAAATGTTATAATTTTCCATTGGTCGAAATTATCTGTTTATGAACTCAGCATATTTCAAAAGACTAAAACACCCGATAAATAATAAGTCGGTACACATGACTTCACTACCTTAAATTTGTCTATAACCCAATCGACGCGTCAGTCTATTGGTGTTTGAACACAAAACATCAAATGTCATTACCCCCTTACAAGTTACGACATCTACAATGGAGTATGATTGATTTGTTGGTGAACGAACGAATGTTTCAATAAGCAGTTTAGTATTTACCAATATCCTTAGCCCAACTGGATATAAAGGGGAGGTCATAAGTTCAAGTCTCACTCTGATTAATATGCTCAGAGTTGAGCCAGGGGATTTTCTCAGCAATGAGTTTCCTTCCGTGGGGGTTGGGGGTGCGGTCCCTGCCGGGAAACAGATAGGTGGGTCCGATTAAGATAACACCTATTATCCGAAGCAGGGTCGTACATTTTCTGTTAAAAAAATAGTTTAGTATTTATTGATATGTCTTATAATCGGACGATGTCTTTCATTATGTAAAAGAATGTTTTAAATTTTTAATAATCTCAACTTTAATATATTGGCTGGGATTAATTTCAATTTAAAAATGTTTATAGACGCTTTCAAACTTTGATCTTAGTTTCATTAAATTGTCCATTACCAACTGAGAGTTAACACCGTTATTTTTTAATGATATAGACTGCTTATGTGGTCAAAACACCAAGCAGGAAGTTGGAATCTACTATCAGATCCGTCAATCTGAAACTTCTGCATTTTGAAACCCATTAATCAACACATCCTGTTCTGAACCACTTGATTTGTTGGAGTTAGATTTTAAGTGACGATGGAGGCTGGACGACTGCGGAGTTTAAAAAATAGATCAAAGTTGACTCCATTTCATCAAAAAAACTAACAGGGGTTAAATATCAGTTAATAATGGATTGTTGTAGAAAAATAAGCTTAAAATCGGAGTGTTGGTAAACATTTTGTGAGATTGGATTAATACCAAGTATAAATGAAAGTTGAGATTATTAAAATCCTATAACTCATAATATATATGTGGAAAATACAAAAAATAAAAAAAATGTTCTAATCTTCCTTTAAGCGTCAAGAGTATAATTTTATGGCTAGGGTTATAGTAAAAATGATATTTAATCTAAAAACATAAGAAAGATTGTGGGTTTTACACGTGTCCTTGTATTATTCTAAAGAGGAGTGCATTTTAGTCATTGTGTCAAATACGTAAGCTCATTCTATCGTATACGTTTATTGTGTAAAATATCAATTCATTGCATCATATTTTACATCATTTGTTATGTATATTAATCATTTTGTTTTACATTTTTGATCATTTTATGTATTTTTGTCATTGTTTATATAGATTATAAACTTGTTATCTATTATTGTGTTTTACAACTAGAAGACATGATGATATACTTTCACCAATCTATTTCTAAAAACTTATAGTGTTAAAGATAATACAATATGTTATTTTGTCATTATAATTTAATAGATTTTATAAACTTGCTATTAATCATTGTGTTTTACCATTAAAAGTACACAGTTATGTTATCTCACCAATATATTTTTCAAAACTTATAGTATTTAAGATAACACAATAACAATCAAAATACACAATGAGATATTATGTTATTTTGTCCTTGTTTTTTAATGTATTAGATTAATTAGTCGTTAATTGATTATTGTGTTTTACGTATTGGAGATACATAACAATGTTTTTTCATCATTATATATATATTTTTAAAATTTATCATTTTATAAAAACACAACAGTATTACATAATAACACAAACTAACAAAAATACACAATAAACTGCACTAAGACACAATGATGAGAAATAAGCTTAAAAAAGAAAAAATATTATCTTTTTATATAACAATATTGTACTCTTTTAAAGATAAAAAATGCTCTTTTTCAAGGTGTAATTTATAAAAAATAATAATGTCGTATATAAAAGTTATGAACGTTTAAAAAAATAAAGAAACTTACAAAAAGTTAACAAAAGTGGTTATTTTTAAAATATTCATCTAACAAATTTTTTCTTACAATCAAATCTCAACCATTAGATGGTTGAGATTACTTATTACACTTCTTAGTTTTAAAAGGCTTTCTATTTGAATATTTTCCTAATTT
Organism: Flaveria bidentis; assembly: GCA_018326385.1. Classification (NCBI taxonomy): domain Eukaryota; kingdom Viridiplantae; phylum Streptophyta; class Magnoliopsida; order Asterales; family Asteraceae; genus Flaveria; species Flaveria bidentis. The sequence goes on from BJCM01265321.1 coordinate 18,128, forward strand.
TGTAGCATAAACAAAAACAATTTTAACAAATAAATTAGAAATTAAGACTAGATAAACTTATATGAGCTATTTATATTAATGATTGTATAATAAACATTATATAAAACATTTAATTTCTAGTGGGTGATGTAATGGATTCTGATAGATTAGACTCAAAGCCGAATAGTTGCGAGATAAAGTTTATACTTCATGAGTTAAAGTATTTCCACTAGGGTTCAAGAAAGTTTATGTTAATATGATGATTGTTGAACTCATCAGTGTACCTCATGTCCCGAAGGTACTTGAACCTCATTGATTGATTAACTTAGTGCGTCAATTGTGTCTCGATGATAGAGAACACTTAGAAGAAGTTGTTCAATCACACAAAGGTTGTGTGCCACTCTAGCCTAGATCACTCTTTTACTAGTGGATAGGATGTGTACCGTTGCAGCATCCCAAAACTTGAGAATGTGGTTAAGTGCAAAGGCAATGCGATAACTATAACAACTTAAAATCCCACCTCTTTTAAGCCAGTTTGTTTGAAAACTCTTAACAGTGAAATATAGGTCCCAACTGAATATTTTATCTTTTAAATATATAAGTAAAACGTTCTGGTTATACATATGGATATATGCTAACATCAAATTTATATATTCAAGACTTATACCCTCATATGAGGCAATCGACATCCATAACACAAACTAGCATAACCACACGTTGATTAGTTTTATGTTTATATATTCCTACATTCATAACTATATTTATATATACATACATGAAATTTAACACAATTGACATGAGCCATGCATGATAATGCGCATCAATAATAAAACCACGTATACGCCATGATGATTCACTCCTTTAGAAATTATCTTATGTCTATCAATTGACTATAGTCGATAAGTGATACCAAAAGATAACCATTACAAACATCCTTTATGGCTTGTTGTAGCATAACCTCCACATGGGAACTCATCTTAATTTGTTGAGCAATTATCTTCTTTACTATTTGTTTTTCTACACACGTCTTATTACAATGTATTCAATTTTGAGTACAAATATTATATCTCATTATTATCAATTTGTATATATAATAGTTAAAAAGATACCTCAACATAAAAGTACCACAACAAAAACAAGCTAATTATGTGTGAGCTATTTCCGGACAAGCTTTAAATGAGTCATGAGCCGCGAGCCTTTTTAACATCCTTGTTGTCAAATAGGCTGTATTTAACATAATGAATGTTTTGCTATGCACCTAGCTTCACTAGAGAGGTCATTTAAGTTTCTTGTATGTTGGAACAAGGTTTTCATTATGTTTTATTGGTGATAAAATTTCGTTTTTATTAACAAGATAATTTATTTTGAGGCTATCCATCGTAATGCTATTTATGAAACTGATATAAGTTATCATCCATATAAGCAATTGACCTTAAGAGATTAAAGTCAAGACTTTAATAAAAAAATAATTGTGAGATTTTTTGCTAGGTCACGTAGGCAAATTCAAAACTACAAACTAAAGAAGTTTTGGAATCCATCGGTTCAAAGTGTTTTAATGTTTGCAAATCATTCTTAACTGGACGGTGAGAACCTTTCGCTATAGGTGAGAGCCTCAGACCTATTGGGTCTCACATAATGATGTATGTTGTGATTGTATGAAATATGTTTTTTTTATATTAAAAGATAGTAATTCTAACGATATTTTTACTACCCATGGGAAATATTCTAGTATAATACTGTTACAAATACGACTAGAAAAATAAATATAAACAATATTTATGTACCAAACTTGATTCGGACATCCGTATTTAGTATATACTCCAACGAGTATTCATATAGTATTCTTGACTTGAGTGTTCATCGCATTCGAATATTCAATTATGCCACTTCACTGCAACAACAAAAAATAAAATATTGACGGTTGTGGTTGAGGATCGTGTTAGACACGAGTCTCTTAAAATAGATTTTGCGTCTCTACTCAAGACAACGTGTTTGTCTCCCAAGGTACAACAACCAAAGCAGTATGTACTGCCGGAGAGTGTCTCATGCCCGAGAGATCACCGGTAAAATATGTGTTATGATGTTATGTGGAAAAATGTTAAAGATGACGGTGTAGGAAGAATAATTTAGAGAGTGCTCCTCTCTAAATTTCTATAAAACTTGTTGAATCTAAAAAGAATAAATTTCTCTTTCTTTTCTTTTCTCATCATTAGTTTGTTTTTATACTCATGCTAAAAACTTCATATTAATATGAGTTTTATAATTCACAATCAAAACTTCCATTTTGTTTATGAAATATTTTATGAGACCAAATTAAAACTTTCATTTTATTAATGACAAGTTTAATACCAATTTTAATAAAAATTATAATCCATAATAAACATTCATAATATTTATTAAAAGATTTGGTCAACATAAAACATCCATTTGAATCAATAAATAGTTTTATTAACATTATGCAAGAAATTACAACAATTTCTTACAATAATCACCCAAGTTTTATTTTTTTCATTCAACCACTCAAATTCGAGCATCGATATCTAATTCATGTTATCTTCAATTTGGACACGATATAGTTTGTTACAAATCAAGAACTTAAACCAATAAATAAATAACTATTTATATAAAAATATATAAATATAATTATTTTGTATACAAAATTCCAACAGTGATTTAGGACAAAGTTAAATTCTACTGAGAGATAGTTTATAAAATTCACAAACTACTATGGTGGATATGGTTACGTTAGTTGTTGAAACATAAGCATGAAAATTTTAAAGTGTTCAAAGCTTTCTAGAATAAAATTCAAAATCAACTAGGCAAGATAATAAGCACCATTCGATTGGATCAAGTGGTGAGTATCTAAGTTGTAACTTTGATGAGCATCAAAAAAATTATGGAATAGCTTTACAATTGACTCCATGAGGAGCATCAAAACATGATTAAATTTACAATGAGTTGTAAGAAACTATCTTACTCTTACATAAGAAGTTCTTATGTCATATATATCTCTTATGATGTTTTATTAAAAAAGAGACCCAACTTATCCTACTTAAACGTTTGAGATTAGCCTATGTAGAATATGAGACTTGCAACAACTTGTACATTGCTATTCATAAAACTTTGTATAATTAGCAATGATGATTTAACGGCTGTGTAAGAGAAAATTCACATTCACGTTTAAACATTGTAAAACAAATTAAAAACCAAATATATAACGCCTTATAAAATTGAATAAAGTAACTTTTTTAAGATATTATAAAAAAAGATTTCAAAATATCAAAATATTTGATACAAAATTAATGCTGATAAATATTTGTTAGAAAAGTTGTAGAAAGAGGTTATTATTAAAGTGATATAAATATGTTTTAAATAAGAGTTAATATCGGTTTTGGTCCTTGGGTTTAATAAATAGTCTCCACTTGAGTACCAACGTTTATTTTGTCTTTATTATTGGCCTAAGTTTTGCAAATCATTTCTATTTTCGTCCTTTTAACTAACGATGTTAACTTTTTCTGTTAAAATTTTTTAAAAAGACCAGAATACCCTTTGGGCTTAAATAATTTATTAAAAATATCACAATCTCATTTTCAAATTCTATCTCTACTCTCTCTCTCTCTCTCCCCCTCCCATTCTCTGTTGCAAACACCACCTCATTCCCTTACCCTTCGTCAACCACCTCCACGACCACCATCCCTAAGAGCGTTTTGCTGAAATATTTGACTTGGGTCTCACCGTCGAAGTGGCAGTGGCCACCGCCGGACCCGATGCTGGTGCGGGAGCTAGGGAAGGAACGGGGGCCATCACATCGTAGATCGAGAGAGTTGGTAGAGCTTCGGCCGGAACCGGGGTAGATGGTTTTTTCAACCGGTGAGATCCACCACCGGAGCTCCCTCCAGCAGCACGCGAAGATGGATATCAAACTCCGACGACGGTTGTCGTTATCACTTTCTAGGGTTTGGTGATGAGCTCGAGCTTCTGTTTCAACCCATTCACTCCACCGACCCGGGTGGGGATTATATGAAACAAGAGCAAATTCTGAAGCGATTTGAGATTCTCGGGTTCAAGTAAAAACCGTATGAACTCCAAATCCATGTTTCTCTCCAAAGCTTCATTATCAGGATAAAAATGGAGATAGTGTGATTCAAAACTGTTTCCTACAGGGTTTGAAGCAGTAGAGCTTTTTCCACGGCTCTAATAGCTCAATGTATTTGGTGTGAATCGAGGAGGGCCACGAGTATAGAGTTGAAATTGATCTAGGTGGGGTTGATTTAGCGTTTTGAATGTGCAATACAGGTGCGTCAACGACAGATGTAAGAAGAACAATGTTGAAGAAAAAGAAGAAGAAGAAGGTGATGAGTTTGAGTGCATCATAGTTTGTAGAACTCATGATGCAAAAATTTGGAAAAGGGTTTAGAAGAAGATGGTGTTTTGAATGAGGGGTATTTTAGTAAATTGACAATCAATTAACAAAAAAAAGTTAACACCGTTAGTCAAAAGGACGAAAATAGAAACGATTTGTTAAACTCAGGCCAATAATAGAGACAAAATAAATGGTGGTACTCAAGTGGAGACTATTTACAAAACACAGGGACCAAAACCGAGATTAACTCTTTAAATAATGAATAGCCTGTTTATATTTATAATTAGAGTAAATTACCATTTGTATCCCTAACGTTTGTTCATTTTAACTATTTCCATCCCTATGGTTTCAAATTTGACATCTGACTCCCAACGTTTCATTTTTATTTCCATTTGAGTCCAACACACTAACGACGTTAGATTTTTCAGTTAAGTTTAATGAAATGACAAAAATCCCCTTATTTAATACCCCTCATCCCCACCCTACCCCTTTCATCTTCTCTCTATGTCTTTCTCTCTTCTCCCTCTTTATGTCCACCACCACTACCACCTCAACCACCGCGGTTGCCGCACCACCACCGTCGTCGCACTGCCGCTGTCGCCGCACCACTACCGCACCTCAACGACCAGTAGAACCATGACCACCCCTATCTCTTTTCTTCTCTTCTTTTCTTTGTGTATATGTGTGATCGATAGACCACAACCACCAAGATGTGAAATTATTGTTCTAGAGAAGCAGATCTAGTGGTGGTAGGGTGAAACTCGGTGGTGGCCAAGGGTGTTTTGGCAAAAATCGCAGATTTAGTAGTGATTATCGGCAATGGTGGTGGAGATAGGGGTTTTGGTGGTGGTGATGGGTGGTTGTGATGGGGGCTACAATGGTGGCGATGAGTGGCTACGGTGGTGATGATGGGGGCTGTAGTGGTGGTGATGGGTGGTTGCGATTGTGGTGATGGGGGACTACAATAGTGGTGATGGGGCTGTGAAGGTGGTGATAGGGACTACAGTGGTGGTGATGGGGTTGCGGTGGTGGTAATGGGGTTACGGTGGTGGTGATGGGGTTGCGGTGGCGGTGGTGATAAGGTCTGCGGTGGTGGTGGTGGGGGGCTGCGATGGTGGTGATGAGGGGATGCGGTGGTGGTAGTGATGGGGGCTGCAGTGGTGGTGATGGGGCTACGGTGATGGTGATGGGTGGTTGCGGTGGTGGTGATAGGGCTGGGGAGGTGGTGATGGGGCTGGTGAGGTGGTGATGGGGTTGCGGTGGTGGTGATGGGGTTGCGGTGGTGGTGATGGGGTTGTGGT
>BJCM01265324.1:0-54248 GCA_018326385.1 Flaveria bidentis
GTTGAGACCGGATCGGACCGGCTGGTCCGACCGGTTCGACCGCGAATCGAGGGCTGGTCAGGTCCGGTCTGGTGTGACTCGTTTTGAACTGGTCGAACCAGCCGGTTCGTCCCAAACCGCTGGTCGGACCGGGAAACCGAACCGGTTCGGACCGGTTTTCCTTCTTTTTTTAATTTTAATGGGTAAAAACGGGGTGTTAAACCATAAATTTGGACGTCGGATATACAAATATAGTTAAGTTTTATATATAACTATAAAATATATATATAAATCATATATAAATTACTTATATTTAATTACATATATAAATATAATTAAAATATAGTTAAATCCGGTCCAACCGGTCCGACCGATCCAACCACCAAACCAGTAAGGCGTCCGGTTTTACGTCCGATCCAGTTCTGAAAACATTGTTACACATAGTTTGAAACAAAATCCTTATTCACCAAGGCGTGTTATGAAATTAGACAGATTTTTTTTGTCGTATAAGATCATATAAACGGGGGAAAATGACATTTGGAGTTAAGTTCCAGAACTATACGTCTTTCTTAAATCTCGAAATGAATAATAAACCTTAGAAATAACTATTAAGTGAATAATCGGAAGTTGAAAATGACCAAATTATACTTTATAAAAAGAAACTTACAGAACATGAAATTAAATTAGATATAAAAATTTTATCACATATATTATTACTAGAGATTTAAATTTCTCTCAAATTATTATTACCCTGACAGACATGATTATAAATGTATAAATAATCTTAGTGTGAGGTTATAGTAAAAAATATATATATTTAAAAGTGAAAAAAGATTATGAGCTTAACATGCGTTCTATTGTTTTTAAAATAAATGACATGTAAGTCATCTTGTTAAATACGTCATGCATTATGTCAGATATGTCCGATAATTGTATTAAATAATCTTCATCATTTGTTATATGTATTCGCCAATTTTGTTTTACGTTTTGGATAATTTCTTGTTATTGTTGTCCTTAGCGGTTAGGCATGCAGGTGGAAACGCAGGTTTTCGAGTGCCTGTCAAGGGTGCTTCATTGTTTTTTATATATTTTATAAAAAAATGTTTTTTATTGTGTTTCAAAATTAAAAGTACAAAATGTATTTTCAAAACCCATCATTTTTGTAAAACAAAATACAATGACCAAAGTACAAAATGTATCAAGGAAAACGCCATGACGTGCGGAAAAAACACAATGAGACATTTTATAATTGTGTGCACGTTTTATATCATTTAATATTATTTTATTATTTTTTACTGTAGATAAATTAGTTGCTAAATATCACTGTGTATTACATACTAAATTTACACAATAATATTATTTTACTATCATATTTTTCAGAATTCATTATTTAGAAAAACACAAAAAAATTGTAGAAAATAGACAGTAACGAGCAAGAAACATATAAGCTAGAATACATAATTTTCTTTTATTTTTATATTTAACAATACTACACTCGTTTTAAAGATAAAATAACAGTCGTTTTTATGGTTTAATTTTTATAAAAAATAATGTTGTATATAAAAGTTATAAATGTTTAAAAAAATATGACAACCTAAAAAAATGTCAAATAAAAATAGTCATGCATAAATGTACCATTCTAATAAACTTTATCTTATAATTTGATCAAAATCATTGACTAAAACAATTGATAGTTAAAATGATCATTTTATACTTTTATATTAAAAACATTTTTATTTAAACTTTGTATTTACAATAAGAGTTAATTACATAAATGGTCCATGTGGTTTATTTAAAATAACAGGTTTGGGTACTAAGACTTTTTTATAACAGGTTTGGGTACTGTGTTTTAAATTTTGTAACAAGTGAAGATACTAACACTAACAGACGTTAGTTTTTCTGTTAAATTTAAGTAAAATGACTAAAATACCCTTTAAGGGACTACTTTTGTAAGTTCTATATTTCTTTTATCCAGAGACTATTATTGTAATTACAAATCTTTGAAAAACACAACCCCCTTTCCCCGTTGACCACCACCACCACCATCCACCCACCACCACCACCATCTACCCACCGTCAACACCACATGCGCCTCCTACCCACTAGCCATCACTAAACACCCACGAAGGCCATAGTCACTGCTATCTACCCACCACTACCTCATTATCACCGCCATCAAAACATCACCACATCATAACAATCACCTCATCATCACCACCATGGCAACATCACCATCGTCATCATCATCCCCACCTCAACCATCGCATCATCATCATCATCATCCCCACCTCAACCATCGCACCATCATCTCATCAAATCCCCCTTTTCCCCTGTTAACTTTTAAATTAAAAAAGAAACCTCTAAAATTTGGGTGTTTAGAGGTTATGAGGCGACTAGGTTTAGATCTTAATTAGGGTATTGAGTGGTACATGGTGGTATAAGCTGGTGTTGGGTGTTCGATTTCATTAGGGTTTTATAGGGGAAAGAGAAGGGGATTGCTGATGACGATGGGGATACTCGAGAAGGGACGGCGGTGGTGACCAGCAATGATGGCGAAGGTGGAGATAAGCGATGATGGCGATGATGGCAAAGTTGGCGATGAGACTGACGGTGGTGACATGCATTGGAAGATAACAGGGGAATTGGGGCGATGGTGGTAGTGTTAGTGGTTGGTGATGATGATGAAAGTACCAAAGGTGGAGATAGATGATAGTGGTGTGACGACGGTGATGGTCGTTGTTGATGCCGACGGCGACGCCCGACGGTGATGTTTGACGATGGCGGCGGTGGTGAGTATTATTGTTCAGTGATTGTTTCAATATATATATATATATAATATGTGTGTGTATAAAGTTATATATAAATATAATATTTTAATTAAATTACACAAATAGTCCCTCTATTTTACATATATAATCCTATAATATGAAAATACTAAATTACCCTTAAACTTAACAGAAAATCTAACGGATGTTAGTGTTAATACTCAAATTTATTAAAAATTTATAAGTGTATATTCAAACCTATTACTTTTTTGTTTAGTATTCAAACCTGTTATATTTTATAAACTACAGAGACTATCTATGTAATTAACTCTTACAATAATTTTCTCTTAGATCCATCACCAACTATGATTAATATTTTGTACCGTCTTCGTATTTAAAGTAAGTTCCTCATATTAAATGATCCATCACCAAAATATCATTAATATTTTGTACTATTTTCATAATTACATGATTTAATATTTTGTACCGTTTTCATATTTAGCATTTATAATGAAGTCTTTAAAAATACGTGAGTATGTTTGATATATTATATTGAATAGTTTTGAGTGATTGTGAGTGAATGAAAGAGAAAATGTTATTGTGGATTGGTATATTTAAAGAATCATTGTTTAATCCTTATAAATTTTTTAATATTTTTAAAATGGTTGTGAGTGAATGAGAGAGAAAAAAATAATGATAAGAGTATTAAAAGTATTATTTAATTAAAATGAAAAAATAAAATATAATAATTTTTAATATAATTATATGGATATAAATAAAGAAGCCATTATGAATGCTCTTAGGGTGTAAATGAAAACTAGACTATGATGCAATTTGAAAAACTTTTTTTCTTATAGCAACTAATCTACTTTTTTTAACTACGTCTAACATAACTAAACACGTTCATTATAGATTTCAAACCCTCATCACAATATAATATCAATATTTACCATCACATGTTCTTGTACGGATCTACTTTATGAAATTCATATTTAAGACAGACCACTAAGCATGTGTGTGCGTCTTAGCATCTTGTTACGAGAGTATGAAGGAGTTATCATGGTAAGCGTGGTGTAAAATTTTTTTAATAGTTTTCTCGTAGTCTGGATGTAATTGGCGTTGGGTTTTAGCATCTTGCTAATGGTCCAGTCTTATAATAAAATAAACCGTTTAAAAGAAAAAATAAAAAGACTAAGCACGTGTGTGTGCTTACGGTCTAGTCAAACCAAGGGTTCAAAGGTGTATCATTGCTCAGTTTATGATATTTGTTTCATCCACAATAAGACTAACAAGTATTATAGACAACCTAATCTATCAGAAACCCTTCGGTAAATTGATGAAAATTCATCGGCATTATTTCATTGGAAGTATGCGTTGGTAATCTAATTTCCGACATATCACTAAAGAATAAGGTTTCTAGTTCCCGTATATAGAGAATGCTAAATCTTCATATTGTGTATGCAATTTGTAAAACCATACTTGTTCAAACAGAAATAAAACCGTCGACCTACTCAAACCAAGACCGATTGTCTCATAATCCAGTATACCTATTTCTAGTCTGGTCTAAACTTGGTTCAAAGTTATGACACATTATTAGATAATACAAAATATTAATGTGGTAGGTTGTTCATATAATCTACGTGTAATATCCTCATTTTTGGAAAAACTTTTTACAAAAGAAACTACTTTTTACAAAAAAAATGTTGTTTAAAAATGTCATTCTTCTAAAAATGTTCGTTGTATTTGAAACTTAGTATTTTATTGAAAGATTGTTCTTTTATAAGTTTTTAATAAACAAATCTTAGTTATTTATTAAAAATATATATGTTTTAATTTGGAAAGAATATATTTAACATCAATTAATAAGAAAAAAGGCGAGAAAATAAACATAAAGAGCTTAGAATTATGCACGTGGCATCTTAGTTATTCATTTATTATACACAGATTTTAAAAGAAAACACATTAACATTAATATAAAGACTATCATAATAATAATAATAATAATAATAATAATAATAATAATAATAATAATAATAATAATAATATTATTATTATTATTATTATTATTATTATTACTATTATTATTATTACTATTATTATTATTATTAATATTATTATTATTTGTTATTAATTTATATGAGAATTTGAGAGGAGGGTACATTAACACTATCCAAAATTACTACATTAGCCTTGCTTGATAAGTTATGTGTGTTTCATTTTTAATAGCAAATCTTTGATCTTTTCTATAAAAGGAAGCTTATCTACTATTATCACTATAAATAGTATCTTTTATATAAGAGGAATATTCTTAACATTATATGCATATAATTGTGGATAAGTTTTTGGATTGTATAAATAAGAATGTCGTGTCCACGATGTCTTAGTGACAATGAAAATAATTGTCGATAAGATTATGGAGATTGAATTGCCAACTCAAATGCGAATATTGTCAAAATAGAAATATGTTTGTTTATGTAACAAAGACAAGCTAGATAAGACGTGATTATTATGATCTTTAAAACATAACATTTACTGTTTATTTTATTTACTATGAGTTTTTTTCTTAAAAATATTGATATGCTTTCTATTTAAAGCAGTCAAAGCAAAAGTTTTAGATAAAAAGACCATGGGCTAAAATTCACTAAAATATAAAAACAAAATTTAAAAATACTTAGCTTTGTTATCCTAAAAGAGCTAGTGTGGTAGTTTGTTGCACGTTTACCTTTTATTTTTATGGAAGACTTAATGATAAAAGAGTTAGATATAAAATAAAAATAAAAATAAAAATTAGGTGTTTGTAAAACCTAAACAAACCTGTGTTATGACTATCCGTCAAGAAGATGTAACCTATGTAATATTATATAAAAATGAATCCAATATACATTTGATGTGGTTGGTTTATAATGTGAGTGTTGCTTTTAAAGGAAAACTAATAGAAATTGTAAAAACCAATATTAATATCAATGACTCGTATTTTTTAAATAAAAAAGTAAAAACTTATACTCTTATGAGACTATATGTACAAAAAGTAAAAAATATAAGTCATTGATCTTAATAAATTACATGTGAAAATTTGATTTATTGGTTTTCATAATTTCTATTGGTTTTAATTTGAACACAACCTTATAGAATACTAATTAACTAAAGATGAACCGGAACATCTTAAAACTCTAGAACCTGTCATGATAATTTTAAATTGTGAGTCAAATATATCTATTATATGACAATCTATATAATTATATATGTTTTATTAAGAGGGAGATGAAGGTTCTTGAGGGTGATGGTATGATGAAGTGTTTTTTAGACCGCATCGGACCGACCGGGAATCAGTCCCGTGTCTGGTCCGGTCTGGTGTGATTCGCCTTTTAGTAGTCGACTGGTCGGTTTGTCCCGAACCATTGGTCGGACCGGGAAACTGGACCGGTTTTGTTTTTTTTTTTATTAATGGGTAAAACGGGTGTTAAACCATAAATTAGTACGTCAAATATACAAATATAATTATTTTATATATAACTATAAAATATATATATATATATATATATATAAATCATATATAAATTACTTATATTTAATTACATATATAAACATAATTAAAATATAGCTAAATCTAGTCCGACAGGTCCGACCACCAAACCAGTAAGGCGTCCGATTCGACGTCCGATCCGGTTCTGAAAACATTGGTATGATGTGAAAGAGATATATCTTGTGCACCTAAGACTAGTTTATTAGATTCGAAGTGGGATCAATTAAAGGTTCACATCTAGCCATAGATGATCGGTTGGTTCGGAAAATGAAACAATGATCAAAATTACAAGATGAGATACCATCAAATCTAAAAGGATGATGAATATTACAAGGTAAATACTATTAGATCTAATACGGTGATTATCAAGATTTCAAAGTGTGATAGTGTTAAATTTGAGTTTGGTTGTGAGATATGATAACACTATGATGTACATTAAGTGTATTTTCTATTATTAAACTATTAATATTGACATATTTCATATACTTAAAAACCAAAAGATAAATTTTTATAAGTATAGAGAGTAAAAGTATAACTTAAAGGTAAAATGTTATTTTATTGGACCTAACTAATAAGTTGGTTGGAGCCATAACTAGTTTTGAAGATGAAAATATTTGTCATTTGGACCAAATCTTAATGTCATTTGGACCAAACCATAAAGACAACCATATGAATTACTCTTTTAGTTTTAGCTATCAAACATTGAAGATCAAAAGAAAAATATCTACACGTTCAGAAAGGAAAAATAGTTTTGTCCCTTTAACGGCATGCATGTTACAATTTGATACCTAAAAGACAAGTGTTACCGGACTCATCAACTACTTTATGCAACCCGTCCCAAAAATCCGCTGGAGCCGATGCGGTTTATGGGGTCACCTAGAGCCAAGACGTGGTGTTCGAAGTAATATCTTTAATCTAACATCGCTTTATGCGCGCACCCATTTGGGCTCCTGAACGCATGGGTTGGTCATCTTAAGATGCTTATAATAAAGGATTGAACCCCGGTCTTCACTAGAGAACCCAAGTTGCATACTAGTAGGCCATCTTGAAATGGTTTATTACTCCACCGATGACCTATCTATTGTGCCCAATTTACCATAATAATGATAACATCTTGTCTAGTAGCAATTGGTAATTATACATATTAAATTAGTGCTGACTGTTGGGTTTGGTTCTTATAAAATGTATAATAGGTGAATTTAAAAGGTATGTGTAATCCTACTTCAAAAAAAATGCTAAATACACATTAATTATGCATCATTATGCTTAGAGACATGTTTAAAACACAACTAATTTTAAGTTTAAAATTACAAAAAGTTTAAAACACTTATAAATAATTTGAGAGATCTAGAGACACACCTAAAATCCATGTTGTGCATCACATTTAAAACAATAAATAAATGTCAATACAATTATTATACTTTTCTACTTAGAACTTAGTTTCTAACATATATTTGTATTTTGTAAGATTCAAACTCATAAACTTAAGTTGGAAAACACATCATTTCATCACTACACTAACACTCAAGCACGCCTAAAAGTAATCCAGATTGGATATTTCTCTCTATGCTAAACTATAAATCTCTATATACATAAACTGAAATGAAATAAAAAAAATTATTTTGACTATTAATATTTTTTAGAGTTATTGGTCATTAGTCATTACTATTATGGTGCCATAAAGTTGTGAACATAAAAAGGAAGATGAAAGTGATGGTCCCCATTGGGTGGAATCTCTTAGCAATGATGATAATAATATGAACTAGTTTTTTCTGCCGCGCGTTACCACGGCTATGCGAGTTTTAACGTAACCCTAAACTAGTGAAGCACATAAAGTAAAACACACCAAAACCCTAAATCTATAACACACAAGTTTTTTCTGCCACGCGTTGCCGCGGCTATTCGAGTTTTAACGTAACCCTAAACCAGCAAAGCACATAAAGTAAAACACACCAAAACCCTAAATCTATAACACACAAGAATATTTAGAACCCAAAACTAAATCAAAACACAACACCATACACAAAACAGACGAAAATCAAAGCCGCAAGAAGGCGACAGTCAAAAATAGAAAACCGACGAAAACCAAAGCCCCGAAAAAAGCAAACAAAAGGAAAACCCAAACCTTAATAGCGAGTATCGTCAGGGCATCGATAACGAAAAAAAGAAAATAGGAACCCAGAGAAAAACAACGACAAAGAAGATAATCGAAACACACATCAAAGAGACGTGTCCGGACATAAAAAACCAACAAAAAAACCTCACCCCCAAACCCCACAAAAAATCGAACCCACACCCAAAACAAACCATAATAAAACACAAACAAAAAAAAAGAAAAAAAAGAAAATTTAAAACACAAACAAAAAAACAAAAGAAAAATTAAAACACAAAAAAAGAAGAAAAATACCCCCACCAACCAAAGCTAATAATAAGAATAGTAATTATTGTATTATTGTATTATATTTATATTTGTAATGTTTAAATTTAGAATGTAATATCTTTTCCACAGAGATAGGAGATTAATTTATTTGGACTTATTCTTGTATATATTTGTTTATGTTTTCAAAAAAAAACCTTGATTATTTAATAATACAGATTCAATATCAGAGTCCCGCATATTTTATTACTAGGTTAGTCTCCCGTGTATTACACGGGTTGAATAAATAAATTAATAAATAATTAGTAATAAAAATTTATGAATTATAAAACCATGTTTGAAAATAAAATATGATTATAATTACATATGAGTAAGTATTTCAAGTAAATAAACAATATATAGGTTATAGACAGAAGGATATATAGATAAATAGATAGTCTAGTTAAACATATTATAGTTAGTAATAAACACGAAAAGTTACAGTACGATATTTTTAATATAAGATATGTATAAAATTATATATACATACATGTTCAAGAGATAAAACAATTATATTATTTTTAAATCTTTTATCTAAATAGTTTCATTTTTAAATATTTGTTTTAAGATTTTATTATAAGAAATTATTGTTTATAAAAATCTTGTTTATTAAAAACTCAATTTTTCAATTATTCTGGTTGATTTAATAAAACAACTTTTAGAAAATTCCATATTTTTTATAATAATTTTAAAAAAGGACTGATTTAAAATATTTTGTTTTAAAAGGTTCAATGTTTTAGAAAATATATGAATCAAAATTTTCTTAATAAAATTTATTTTTAAAAACATAGTTTGATTTTTAAAAAATGTAGATGAGAGAGAAAAATATATCAATTGATCAAATTAGTTTTTATGACGAAAGAGAAATTGTTTGAGTTTTTAAATTTCTTTAATACCCTTTTGGAGGAAAAAATAAAATAAAGATGCTTAAAAAATGACAAGTGTCAAAAAGATGGTTTAAGAATATGACAAGTGGCAAAAGAAACATTCTTTTATTAATATCTATAGATTCTTATCCGAGGAGTACCAGTTCCGTTTTTGAAGTCTTATTAAGCATCCATATAAGTTTTGTACAATAACGTTGAATTTAATGATTAAAATTAATATACTGTAAAAAGAATTAACTTTATTTAATAAAATCTCATGTACAATGAAAATGTATAGAGCGATAATGTTTCAGAAACAAATGTGAATTAAAATTTAACACTACCGACGAAAAAAAGAGGAGGTTGCGAATGCCCCCCTCCACTATACTTTGCCAATGCATTGCATCATTTAGATATCGGGTTAGTGTAACATGAAACAACTTAGAAATCGTGATCAATTACAGCTGAGTAACCAATTAAACCAATTAAGGTTAACGATTTTTAGGAGGTTGCGAAGGTTTCTTAGTTATGTCTTAGGGATTAGATTGCTTCTCCTATAATTATGGTCAAAATACATGGGCCACAACTCAGCAACCACGCTTTCACAATTCAAATCCATATAGCCTACAATTTAATCAACTTAGCAGGCCACCACCTTCACGATATCCATTCCACCCAGCCCAACAGCAGCTTCACCAGGCCCACATTGCTAGCCCACAACAGTTTGGAAATATGGCCCACTTTGGAAACGCACTAAATCCGAGTGACATAGGATCTTCAATGGCTACCATGAACTTAAATTACAACGATCAATGGTACATGGACACTGGGGCCTCGTCTCATATCACGGCTAATCAAGGTAAACTAACCTATCCATGTTTATTTCCTACTAATCCTATTTTTGTTGGAAATGGCCGGTGATTACCGGTTAATGGTTCTGGTAATGGCTTTATAAACCTCCCTAACAAATCTTATCACCTAAACAATATCATCCACTCATCGGATATCATTAAAGACCTAATTTTTGTACATAAATTTACAATGGACAACCAAGTTATTGCTGCCTTTGACCCTTTTGGTTTTTCTTTGAAGGACTTCAAGGATGGACGCTTTCTTTCCCGACACAATAGCTCCGGTGACCTCTATCCATTCACGCAACCCGAGTTTTCATTGGTGTCATCATCCACGTCCATACCATGGCACGATCGCTTAGGTCACCCAGGTGTGAACGTGATTGATCATCTTAGTCGTTCTTTTATTTCATGTAACAAAAATTTTAGTTCTAATTTTTGTTCTTCTTGTCAAATTGCCAACAGCAAACGGTTGCATTTTAATGATTCGGTTTCAAGTACTCTTCAACCATTTGATATAATTCATTACGATTTGTGGACATCTTTTATTTTTAGCAATTCGGGTTATAAATATTATATGGTACTTGTTGACAACTACACACATTATGTTTGGATATATCCTCTTAAATATAAATCGGACACTTTCCAAACATTTGCAAAATTTCATAAATTTATCAAAACTCAATTTCAAACTTCCATTAAAATATTTCAATGCGACTTAGGGGTTGAATTCGATAACAACCAGTTCAAATCTTTTGACACCCTCAATGGGCTTGCATTTCATTTCTCATGCCCTCAAACCTCCCAACAAAATGAAAGATCTGAACGCATGATACAACGTCTCACCGACATCATTAGTTCTTTGTTATTCCACGCTCACCTTTCACCTAGTTTTTGGGTTGAAGCTCTTCACACCGTCACATATCTTTATAACATTCTTCCCACAAAACGGTTACATTTTCAAACACCTGCTTCTGCCCTCTACATGCGCCAACCATCATACGATCATCTTCGTGTCTTTGGGTGCGCATGCTACCCCAACATGACTGCAACTCAACAAAACAAACTCTCCCCTCGCTCCACTAAATGCGTATTTCTCGGATACCCATCCGATTTTCAGGGTTACCGTTGTTATGACCCCGCTACGGGGAGTGTCCACCTCTCCCGACATGTTGTCTTCGACGAACTGACTTCCCCTTTAAAGAGTTGTCCACTCAATCTAGTTATACCTTTCTGGATGATGACCATAGCCCTCTGCTTCACCCCTCATTCCCATTCACGGACCAAACATCACCCACTTCTACCACAGCCCAATCTCTCTCACCGGCCTACTCCCTAACTCACAGCCCAGCCTAATCCCCATCTTCGTCTACCTCACCAACCCAACTCGTAACCAACAACCCAACTAACCCTACGACCCACCTGTCTCCCACTCAAACCGCATCCCACCCCACTCCTCCTTCTCCTGATCAAGCCAACAACCCAACTTCACATACCCCTTCCGACTCCACAGATTCATCCACTCAAAATGATCACCCCATGTTAACTAGATCCAAAGCAGGTATCGCCAAACCTAACCCCAAATACACCTTAACCACAACATCCTCCATTTCTCCGGTTCCCACGTCGTATTTCAAAGCCTTATCGAACTATAACTGGCTTCGGGTCATGCATGACGAATTTAGTGCTTTGCAGGCTAATAATATATAGGATTTGGTTCCCCGGCCCTCTGATCATCCGGTGATTCGTTCTAAGTGGTTATTTCACCATAAATTTAAATCTGATGGCACTCTGGATAGATACAAAGCTCGTCTAGTATGCAACAGAAAATCTCAAACGATTGGTATTGACTATAATGAAACATTTAGTCTGGTGGTCAAACCGGCTACCATTCGTACGGGGTTATCCTTAGCTGTCTCTAGAAACCGGCCCATGCATTAATTGGATGTTAAAAATGCCTTCTTACACGGCGATCTCCAGGAAACTATTTACATGAATCAACCTCTTGATTTTCTTAACCCGGATGCCCCCAACCATGTGTGTAAATTAAGAAAATCTTTATACGAACTCAAACAAGCTCCACGGGCCTAGTATACGTGCTTCTCAAGCTTCATTAAGTCTATGGGGTTTCATAACAGCTTGTGTGACACGTCTTTGTTCATTTATAAGAACGGTGATCAACTTGCATATCTGCTATTGTACGTGGATGACATTGTGCTTACTGCTAACAACCAAAGTCTACTCACACATATCATTGTATCCTTATCCAAAGAATTTTCTATGACTGATATGGGTAATTTCCACCATTTTTTGGGCATCATGATCACTCGGGATCAATCATCCATCACTCTCGGCCAAACACAATACGCACGAGACACACTTCATCGGGCAAATATGACTTCATGTAACCCCTGCTACACACCGGTTGACACCACCTCGAAACTTAGCGCCACTGATGGCAATCTTCTACCAGATGGATCTCTATATCGCAGTCTCGCGGGAGCTTTGCAGTACCTCACCATCACTAGGCCGGACATCACCTATGCCGTCCAACAGATATGTCTTTTCATGCATGCTCCTCGCGAACCTCATTTGGTCTTTCTCAAGCGGGTGTTACGATACATACAAGGCATGCTCCATCTTGGTTTACGACTCACTGCATCACCGAATCATTTATTGATAGCCTATTCGGATGCCGACTGGGGCGGATGCCCAGATAATAGACGATCCACATCCGGTTACTGTATTTTTTTAGGAGATAACCTCATATCTTGGTCATCCAAACATCAACCAACTATTTCTCGATCTAGTGCTGAAGCTGAATACCGAGGAGTCGCAAATGTCGTAGCTGAAGCTACATGGATTCGCAACTTGTTTCTCGAATTGGGGGTTCCAATACTAAAAGCTACTCTAGTGTACTGTGACAATGTATTTGCCGTCTACTTGTCTGGTAATCCAGTGCAACACCATCACACTAAAAACGAGGAGATGGACATTCACTTAGTGTGGGAAAAAGTTCAAATTGGTCACATTAAAGTCTTTCATGTCCCATCCTCCGCTCAGTACATTGATATCTTCACAAAGGGTCTCCAGCGCTACCTCTTCAAGTCCTTTCGATCCAGCTTAAACGTGTTCCCGCATACACGTTCAAACTGAGGGGGAGTATTAGCGGACATTATTATGTTTACCAAAATTAGTTTGTATTATTGATTTATTTCTCATGTATTTTCGGCTACATTAATGGGGTTGATTGTCATCCCATGCTTATATAATGAGCCTCTTATTTTCTCAATGATCAATCAAGAATAGAACAAAACATTCGTCAATCTTTCGTTTTAGGCATATACTTATGTTGTGTGTTTGTCTACGGTGTGTTCTAGAGTCATGGATATCTCTCACTGTGTTTTATACTCCAACTATTTGCTTCTCTAAAGTTTGTTTTAAACCGGGAGCTACCCAACCCAATTCAACCCGTAGGGATCAAATCGGTTATTTCCAACCCGACCCAGTCTAAGAGCAGTATAGATTTTTTTGCCATTTTGCCATCTTGAAACCGGGTTGAACCCGACCTGGAACCCAATATTAACCGGTTTGGATTTTTTTTATCAAAGCCCAAACTGGGTTGAACCCAACTCAGTTTTAGGTTTTAACTCGGTTTGTGCACCTCTACGGCTCTATCCATATATGTACTCTGTGTAAAGTTTAGTTCTGGACACTCTTAACCGGCCCATACTAGACAATGGGCTACACTATTTGGGCTAAGTATCCTCTAGGCGATTTAAGGTGACCACCCACACAATAATATGTTAAATTGCTTCATTGAACTAAATACCAAAATCAACGTTGATGAATCACAAACCAACTTTTACGGCGATAGCTTTATGAAATTTTATATTAGCTTACAACATATTCGTATGTGCACATATAATATCTATAATTCTATATTTTTTTAGTGACATATTTTTTTTTGCAACTTTACATCCACCAGCAATATGAGCCACCGATTCAATCTTATCATCACAAACAGGACACAACTTTTAGGTAGCATTCGTTTCAAAGAATATAATGAAATTTAAATTGGAAATGGAATTGGAACATCGATACCCCGGTCTACCAAAACTGATCTAACTAAAATACGGTTTAACAAAATGGGCCAACCCAATATATTAACATTAATCAGGACACAACCCGACCCGAATAAAGTTCGATTTAACCGGTTTCGGATTGTTCGGGTAACGGGTTGTTCAGGCCGGGTTACGGGTATTAAACAATAGACTCAATTTAATATGTTTTAGTGATTTTTCATTTGAATTTTTATGATACTAGTGAACTTAAATTATTTTACTTCTATAATTTATAAAATGTGCTTAAATATATATTTATATTCAAACAATTTGATTAATTTGGATAAACTAAACAAGTGTATACATATAATTTACTTAATTGTAATATGAGTTGATTGGGTTATTCGGATTCAGGGTTAATCGATTCGGGTTATTTGGGTTTTTGATGTTTGAAAGTTTATGCGAAACCCGACCCGAATAAGAATCGGTTTAATCGGTATTTGGGTTGTTCAGATAACGGGTTGTTCGGGTGGGGTTTCTTTGGGTACGGGTGAGCTCGGGTCGGGCGGGTTAATCGGGTATGGGTAAAATCGACGGGCCTACTTCTTCATCTATAATTCTATGTTAATAAATATTATTAAAATCATAGATATGTATTACAAAAAAAACATATCTAGTAACATTTCACTCATAGTGATTTGGAAGGCAAGTTAGACGAGAACAAACATCACCGAGAGATACAAGATTGCTCTCAGGCCCATACTTAAGATTGAGGGCTTTATCGGGACAAAAAAAAAACATCATAAATCAAATAGAAAGTAATTAGCATCAACACCTAAAAAAACACAAAAAAATGTATGACACCTAATAATCCCTCACTTATATGGCACACCATCAAGAACTTCTAATCATGTACTTAGAGAAATGCATGTTTAATGAATCATGCTTAACCCTCCATTATTTAAATGACTAAAAGTTCAATTTTAGTCACCACTTGTAGAAATGTACTACAATGCTAAATGTATAATTCGATTTGGAGACACAAATTTAAGTTTATGGAATGAATAAGAATACTAATAACTGGTAAGCTGAAATGATTTGTTATTAATTAATCTTTGTGTATGTATTGATACAAATTACAATCTAGGCGGATAAATATGATGGTCATAGATATTAGTAGGGTTGTGTTAAATGATTAAGGTTCGGTTTCGGTCCAAAAGCGCGGGTAGGGTTTGGTTTTGGTCCAACCTGATTACAATTAGGTAAAAACAAAAATAAAAGTT
This sequence comes from Flaveria bidentis, assembly GCA_018326385.1. Classification (NCBI taxonomy): domain Eukaryota; kingdom Viridiplantae; phylum Streptophyta; class Magnoliopsida; order Asterales; family Asteraceae; genus Flaveria; species Flaveria bidentis. The sequence continues at coordinate 15,748 of BJCM01265324.1, forward strand.
GGTTTTTGCTTTTTAAATATCAAATAGGTTGCCTTTAAACTCCAAAATATAAAAAATGTTTTTCTTAAATATAATAAAAGTTGTTAGGTCAATAAACTTTTAATCTGTTATAGATGAACAGTAATACACTCTACACCTAAGTTAGCTCAATAAAAGGTCATGACAGCCATTAACGTATTATACAATATTAATTTGTATATGTTACAATAATGAGTCTAAAAACACATCCATTTATTGGTTTTTGTTAAGTTTCATTTTTTCCCGGCAAAAACCAAAAGCCTAGAAAACGTTCGCGACCCGGACCACCATGTCATGTTGAACCGACCCATGTAATTCCCTTCGGTCCGGCCCAAACCTATATAAACCCTTATGGATAGTATTGGGCAGGGGCGGGGTGGAGCGTTGCTCACCCGTAAATATTACCAATACGCTTAATAAGTCATAGTTATATTACAAGTCTTAACATTTATAAATTTAAAAATCATGATAGAAATACACCTAGATTATGAAATAGTTATATAACATTAATAAAATAATTAAAGTTCTAATATCTAAATTAAAGATGAACGATGTAGTTGTTTAAATATATGAAAAAACCTTAATATAAAATTCAAATATATGATGGAAATTAGAAATATTTTAACTAACAATTATAAACTTTGGTCCACAATAACCATGATAAGATAATCATACCTAGGTAAGCAATAGTAATTTAAGACAGCACGATCAAATTTAAGAACATAATAAACCATTGACTATTGAGATCGTTCTATGAAACATCAAATAATTAAAATATATTATTGATTAGTTATGAACGTATGCTAATAATGGTTAAGAACTAGAAAAGCCTCTGTCCAGAGAATCAAATCAAACAACAAATTATAGAATGCAACTCAAGTTCTATAAATAATAATCTAATTCGGAATATACTTAAAAGGTAGACGTTTATGTGATTTGTGAATTGAGGGCACGTGTTACAATTTGTCCAAAGGTTAGGGTGGGTAAGGACTCCAAAGAGAAGTCTAGAACAATCTACAAGTATTTAGATTTAAGGATGGCATGAAAACTTATGAACAAGTCTTGTAAAATCTTAGAGATTGATAATACAGTTGCAACCCCATAAGGTGTAGAGAATCTTATAGCATCATGAATTATTGAAAGAACTACATCCACTGCACACATTCCCGAATATCTCACGTTCATATTATAAAGTGATAATATGAATTGAGTAGCCTCAACCACCAGAAGGTAATCGACAAACCATATTGATCATCTATTACAATCGTTAACTTGACATAAAGACTACACCACCTACCCTAGAAAACGTATCAATGGTGATTAACATGGGACCTACGTTACTTCTTTCTTTTAGATGTAACTACTGAAAACCTTAGGCCATACATTATCTCTGATGCACTACCACCATCTACATAAATACATCTCATCTTATGGGTTGAATCCTTGTTGATACTATCATCTAACCATAGGAAAATACAATTTCGTTGTTCCATTTAGTCATCCACAAGAACCATGCTTCTCTTTAATCTTCATTAGGAAACCAAAATCATCCAAAGATACTCACTAGATGAGACTAGTAACCCTAATGGTGAATAACAAGGGGCTACATTAAAACCATAAACCAAACAAAGGCACACAACCATAACGATGACTAGCATAAAAGCTTTAAAGAAATTATGAGTAACAACATAACTTAACATCCTGACTACAAACAATCCAAAGGAACAAATCAAGTAAGAAACACTAAAAGTAGTGATGTGATACTAGTTCTAAATACCAATTGCTCTTTAGAACCCATGAAAGCAATTAACAAAATCTCATCATTGAGACTGGTTTATGGCATTTGAAATTTAAGTTTCAAATAACATGTATGATTTATATACATTGCATCAAGAAATCAAAAGCGAGAGGGTTAGGGTTTTACATATTCATTATAAGAGAAAGGAAAGATGAGGATGCCCCTTTTCATGAAGATTTTGTATATTACAATCAAAATTAGAACCCCTAGAAATTTAGGGATTTCATGATCATCAAACATTGTAGGTTCTAATAGTTGGAAAAACTAGCTTATGCATTTGTTTGTTACAATAAAATCACATAGAATCAATGTTAAATTATTGAATACAAGTATTCAATCTTTATCTATTTTAAACACGTAACGTGAATTTATCGACTAGGATGGGTTTTGAAGAAACTAGTAAGGTTGATCTTTTGTGACATTATAATAATGTGTACAAATCACAAGAAATAAGCTCGTGTACAAAGTGTGGGAAAAGACTACATATTATCCATCAAATATGATTTTTACTATTAAGCATGATCTGTATATGACTGTTCAATACAAGTTTCTCAGTGTGATTAACTTATTATGATTCATACATCAAAGCTATTCTTTAGAATCTTTGAAATTTTGATGTCGAATGTTAGCCTATTACTAAGGATATATTTACCCTCATGGATTTAATATCTAACTACGTCATGGTGTGTGTATAACCAGAGTATGTATGGTGTAGTCAACTTCGTGAAAACCATCCAAACAAGTTATCGGTTGGGCGTGTGTGGCTTTTTAAAGTTTTCAAGCTAATGATCTAGAATTTCCACATTGTCATTCAAACTCATAAAAGCATATACACAAGTCAACGGAAACATAGTTGACGTTTGGTTTATGGTTTGATGAAAAAATGATGATGGTTTTGTGTGTCAAACACAGTTTAAAGTTTAGTTTGCAGAGCATACTAATATACTAAAATAGATATTATTACTCAATATTGACACCCTTGTAACAAAGTGATGGGATGGTACATAACTTATACCCTTTGTGTTTTTAATGTTATTTGATCTTTTCACGCTTTTTTATCTTGTGAGATATATGAAGTGAAACAAGTGTCTTTCACGTTTAAAGTCTTGTTTTACGCATTAGTGCCTTATCCTTCTCATTGTGACGATAACTATTAAACATCTATCCATCTAGTAAAACCTTATCGCCATATTGAGTCTCTTTGTATCATTCTAGACTTGGATCGCTCTACAAAGGTCAACTGTCACTCGTTTAGATATTAGGAGAACTACGCATATAATTTGAAACATATGTGTAGCATGTGCATATGAGTGTATGAACTATAAAGTATATACGAGAGGGTGAAAGCCTTGTGGAGAGTATCCATAAGAGAAGTGTATAAAGAAAAGAAAGTACAAGTTCAATATTACAAGGGGATTGTATTATAGGTTTAATAATGTGTGATGCAGCTAGATAGTAACAATAAACTTTTTCATGATTACTGTTCTATATTTTAAAAACTGTTTTTAAAGTTCGTATGCTGTTATATAAATCACATATCTAATAATGTAAAAGAACCTAAACGGGTAAGAAACACTATTATTTAAGGTATTTATGTCACTTTACTAAAAGCTTCATTTAGGAAAAAGAATTAAAAAAAGGTTTAAAATATATAACAAAATTTGCAAGTTGATTTCCTGAATATACGATCATTTTGTCACATTCATATATCGAAATTGCAGACATGACATTTTTTCAAATGTAGACATAAAGAAAAGAAAGTACAAGTTCAATATTACAAGGGGATTCAGTGTACATACGATATGTTGCAAATCTTCAATTTACCCACTCTTCGTAATACCAAAATCGAACCTCAAACAATTAAGATGTTACACCCTCGACCCATTTTGAAAATATAATGAAATACAAACCAAAAACAAAGTGAAATAAAAAGGAAGTTTTTAGGCATAGTCTTCGGAAGCTGGAAGTGTCTCGTATGATCCAATAAAAACATCACCAAAGATGAACCCAGCTAGCCCACCACCGATCAACGGTCCAACCCAGTAGATCCAAATTTGAGAAAAGTCTCCACTAACCACAGCAGGCCCAAATGATCGAGCTGGATTCATTGATCCACCGCTGAAAGGCCCAGCAGCCAAGATGTTGGCTCCGACAATGAACCCAATTGCAATTGGTGCAATGGTTCCGAGGGAGCCTTTTTTAGGATCAACCGCGGTAGCATAAACTGTATAAACTAGAGCAAAAGTAATAATGATCTCCATCACGACTCCTTGAAGACCATTCATCCCATCTGCAACTCCGTGTGTTGGGACAGCCTATCAAATACCAAATATATAAGCATCAATCTAGAAATCTAAACTAAAATTATGCTTATACAATTACTTTTAATAAAAATATCACTCATGTATGCGACTTAAAACACTCTGGATGAATACATATTCAAACTACTAATTAACATTAATCAACTATTTGTTCTACACGCGAAAAGACAAGATGCTTACCAAGCCACCGGTGACGAATTGGAGGAGAAAGCATGCAACAATGGAACCAAGACACTGAGCAATCCAGTAAAATAGACCGGTTATGATGGTGATGTTACCACCAACAGCCAATCCAAAAGTGACAGCTGGGTTCAAATGACCACCCGAGATGTTGGCAGCCATTGAGACCCCAACAAACAATGCAAGAGCATGAGCTATTGCTATTGCGACTAGACCAGCAGGATCTAGTGCCGCATCCGCTGTTAGCTTACCTGTAAAATTTATTAAAAGCTTATTTCTAGTTGGTTGTAATAAAACTCATATGAAAGTTGATGATCATTAACTATTTTTCGACTTATTTACTCGATCAAAACCATTCATACCGGTTATAAGCGCACACTGAGTATATAATTATATGAATATACAAAACTTAGTTCAGAACCACTAAAACTAATACCCAACCAAGTGGATTTATATTCGTATGTAAAAAACATATGTGCAAGTTTATAAAACTCACAACAAAATTTTAACATGATCTCATATAATAAAACTAACATACCATATGCAATGGCTGATCCAACACCCGCAAACACGAAGAGAAGTGTGGCAATAAACTCGGCCAAATAAGACTTAACCGAACCACCACTCAAAGAGTCACCAATGCTACCAATTGCCAACTTCACCATTTTAGAATCCTTCTATTGGATAGAGAACACTAGAAGTTAGAAAATGAAATATATAGTTGACTTTCTATAATTGTGATTTGTGGATGCTTTCATCAAACCCTTATATAGCACATGAATTCAAAAAAAAAATAATTACACTCTTTACTTTTTTAGTGGGGTTGATATAAAGGTTAGAGAAATTGTGCTGGCACCGACCGTGGGTCCAAGATGGCTAATTCCTGACCATTAATTGGAGCCGACCAACCGGCTATAATTTGAAAATGTTTATTCAAATAATATGGAGACAAATATTATATCCATCTTATAATTAGGAAAGAGTAAAACAAATAACTTATAATTTTTTATATATTTAGAATAATATGAAGACAAATTATACATCCATCTTATAATTAGGAAAGAGAAAAAGAAATAACTTATCATCTATGTTTAGAATTAATACTCTTAAATTTACGCGAATTATATTATTTATCAATACTATTAAAATAGGATTATTAATGTGACATGAGCTCCAATTATCCATTGCTAATTAGTAGTAAAATTGCATGGAATATATTAATAGTGTGGAGTGTCAAATAATGAAGTGTATAGTTATTATACTGAGGTGTTTTACAAGGTGTTGTTTTCATCAGAGGTTGTGGGGTTAAGTTTCGTTTAAACAAATGAATATAAAAGTTGATTTAAAGTGTAGGTGAGTTTGTTATTTTAAAAAATGATTGGGTGCATGAGGCATGTTCATTTTAAAACAATATTAAAAATTTGAGAATCAGCATAATAGAAGATATGATATGTTATTTAATTTGATAAATGATCATTATGCTGCATGTTTATTTAGTAATGGTGCAAGTAATAATGGATTGGTTGTCACGTCTTAAGTGAAGTACATGCCATCAAGATGAGTTGTGTTTGAATCTAAGTTTAAAAAATCAAAGTGACACTTTGAATCTATGGATTTTAAATATACTAGTTCAACGGTTAGTATGGTTTAACAGTTTAGCTTTTTTTTTTAACAGTTTAGTTGATGAAAAAAGAGAGGAAACAATATCAATGGGTTTCCAGCTGTATTATTGAGCGGTTTCTTCATCGTTTTCATTGGATTTTACTAGTTCAATCAAGCAACATTCTTAGCATGCTTTTGCCCAGGAGCGTGTGTTGATCACCCTGGTAGCCTTATTCGCTCTTGGTTATTTAGTTAGGGCAATAGATGACTTAAAGGTTTACTTTATTCGTAATTATTTTTAAATGGTTTTAATGTTCAATGGAGATTATCAAATTATTATGTAGCTCTTGTTATTGATATTGAAAATTATAACCATTATGGCTAGTACATCTAGTACGTTCATGTAAAACGGACTAGAGCTTTTGGTCTAGTTTTCAAAGCACTATTAAGGATTTCATGTAGGCTGCATATATAGCGATGAGATTGCATAATAAGATGGCAAAATAAAAATAAATTAATAAATAAATAAAAGTGAAGCATGTCGGAGAGTGAAATGTGTCAAAAATGTAGTTGAGTGTGTTAGTGTTACATAGCAGTTTTACTAAGAACGGTGGGTCGTAAATTCATAATAATTTAGGATCAAATAATGAGGCTAGTGCATTCTATCAACATTGTTTTTACGTCGTTTCCTCTATGGTAAAAAAAATTAATAAAGATATTTATAGTTTTCCCTCTTTTGCATATTCAAAGAAAATATTTAATAACTGCATATTTTATTATTATATATTTTTAATACTTTTTTTGTGTAGTGTAATCAAATAATAAATTATAACTTTTTACAAAACAAGTAATGCTTTTTCAATGAACATGTTTATAGCCATTGTTATGCGAAACACATATGTTTCGGTAGAAACGAAATTTATATAATCATACATTTACACCCTTTTCAATTATTGTGGCATTTTAATAGTACATTTAAACATAATCTATAAATTATAGTAGATATTTTAGATTCAAGTCATTCATTCACTAATTTTCTATCGTAATCTTTTAAAGACAACATGTCCAACAAAAGCTGTGATTTAATTACGTCTTCTTGTTGTTAGGAGGTAATGGTGGACTCTGTGAGTGTAACGGTTGCGGATTGTTAAAAACCATAATAAATTGAATTTTTTTAAATTAGTGTTAACAGTTAAATCTAAATTATTATGGCCCATAAGGTGGAGGGTGCCCTCACTTGGATTGTAATATGGCCCTAGTAATATTATTCGATTTTTGTTATCTCTAAGATGTACTACAAATATATATTTAATAATCATTGATAAGGTATTGCCTTACTTTAAGAAAAATAAAAAAAAACTATTGATAAAATCAAATAATTGATTTACAATTTGATTGCTTGACAACATGGACACTTCGTCTCATTTATATGTCGAAATTACAAGCATGACATTTGTTCAAAAGAAGAAATGCATAAAACAGAGTACAACTTCCATATTAAATGGCAGTTTTAGTGTAAACATGATATGTTGCAAATCTTTAAATTACACACCCTCTTAACGAAATACATACCAAAAACCAAAGTGAAACAATAAGGAAGTTCTTAAGCATATTCCTCGGATGCTGGAAGTGTCTCGTAAGATCCAATGAAAACATCACCAAAGATGAACCCAGCCAATCCACCACCAATCAATGGGCCGACCCAGTAGATCCAATTTTGAGAAAAGTCTCCACTGACTACAGCAGGGCCAAATGATCGAGCCGGGTTCATTGATCCACCACTAAAAGGTCCAGCAGCCAAAATGTTGGCTCCGACAATGAACCCAATTGCGATTGGTGCAATGGTTCCGAGTGAACCCTTTTTAGGGTCAACTGCGGTGGCATAAACTGTATAGACTAGAGCAAAAGTAATGATGATCTCCATCACGACTCCTTGAAGACCGTTCATTCCATCTGCAACTCCATGGGTTGGGATGGCCTATCAAATACCAAATATATAAGCGATTATCCAATAATTTAAACCAAAATTTTGTTAGCATAGATACTTTTAACAAAAAAATCTCTCGTGTATGATCAATCGATGGACTTATAAAAATTTTAGATGAATAACTTTTCAAACTATTTGTAAACGACAATCAACTAGGTTTTTTTATGTAGAAAGATTGGAAGCTTACCAAGCCACCGGTAACGAATTGAAGGAGGAAGCATGCAGCGGTGGAACCAAGACATTGGGCAATCCAGTAAAATAGGCCAGTAATAATTGTAATGTTACCACCAATAGCCAATCCAAAAGTAACAGCTGGATTCAAATGACCACCTGAGACATTAGCTGCCATTGACACCCCAACGAATAGCGCAAGTGCATGGGCTATTGCAATTGCGACTAGACCAGCAGGGTCTAGTGCTGCATCTGTTGTAAGTTTACCTGTAAATATTTTAAAAATATTTAATTTCATTTCTTTTAATAAAATTGGTATGCAAGTTGTTTTGGCCATTAACAAATTCTTAACATATTTGTTCTTGTTTACATTGCGTCTTGGTGTTATAACTATATGTATCATAATGTTGGTACTAAAAATACAACATTTGTGTAGCATATGGTGGAATTTCTTTGCAATTGAATAAGAAATCAGACCATTTTTATGCATCATAATAAATTAAGTTATATCAAAACTACATATGTTAAACTAAGTGACTAAATAGTGACTAAATAGATAGTTACAATGAGTTCTATCTATAACCATCATAAACCTACATGATATACACCCAAAGGCACTCATATTAATTTTGAAATAATGAGACTGAACTAAACCGGATGTATTAATAGATATGTTATATTGTTATACTTGTTTTGAACCCATGAAGATTAGTTTAAGTATGCTTTTTTTTTCAAGTTTGTTTGAGTGTATCATACATTCTTGTGATACTGAAGAACAAAATTTGAACGTGATCTTTTTAAAGAAAACCGACATACCATAAGTAATGGCTGATCCAACACCCGCAAATACGAAAAGAAGTGTGGCAATGAACTCGGCCAAATAGGACTTGACCGAACCGCCACTCAAAGAGTCACCAATGCTACCAAGTGCCAACTTCACCATTTTTAGAAATCTTTTTTTTATAGATGGAACAATAGAAGTCAAAAAAGGAAATGCTGACTTGCTAAAATTGTGAGTTGTGGATGTTTGCAACAAAGCTTTATATAGCACATGATTTTAATATAAAAATAATTATGTTATTTACTTTTTAATTAGGGTGATATGATATGTGGCTAGGATGTGCCCGATGTATATACAATTTGTGCTGTCACCGACCATGGGTCCATGATGCCTAATAAGCATAAAAATATGGTATAATAGGTTTATTTAATTTGATAAATTATTATTATATTGGATGTTTAATTGAAAATGGTGGAAGTAATAATGGATTGGTTGTTTAGAATCAAATAAAGTACATCCAAATAATAGTATTTGAATGTATGTTTAAAATTGAGAACACCCTGTTAAACTCATATTTTGGAAGTTTATCGGTTAAACCGGCTTAAAGTTTTAATTGACTAGCAAAGGGAGGAATTAAACATCGGTGCATTTCTACTGGTTTTGACAAGCTATGTTATCGTTTCCATTAGTTTTATTAGTTACCTAAAAAATGATTTATTCATTTTGTATGGTCAATGCTGACGCTTTACAGTTTAACTATCTGGTATATTGTCTAGTTTTAGAAGCATTAAAAGCAATTGACGATGTAGTTTACATAACTTTTACGGTCGGATTGAATTACATTATAATTGGTTGTCTTATTTATTAAGTAGTTAATAAGCATGTAAAATGTGTTAATTAAAGACATTAGTTGAGTGTGTTAAACACTAATCTTGTTAAGAACTGGTCATAATAAGTCATGGATAAAAAAAATCAACTTAATCCATGTTATCAAACACTATTTTTATTTCTTATTCGTATTTCATACAATAGAAATTCAAAAGTACTTTAGTATGATTAAAAAATTTATAGTTAAACATTTTAAACTATCAGTTTTTATATATAACCATAAATTCATAATTAATAAACGAAACTTAAAAATATATCGTGTTAACCGGTAAATCCAAACTATTTTAACGACGACTACATGTTTAATCGTTTTTTACTTTTTAGGAACATATTTAATGTATTCATGTTACCACATAATACATAAATATTAAAACAAATCAACTTTATATAAAGGCACATGCTCCGGGGTTTATGCAATTAAACTATTCGCATAAAATGATAAGTAGTAGAATAATAAGTTTCTTTAGTTATATAAATGATCATTAAGTTGCATTTTCTATTAAGAAATGGAGTAAGTAATAGGGGATTGGTTGTCATGTTTAAAGTAAATTGCATGATAACAAGTCGAGTAGTATTTTAAAGGGTTTAGATAACATTAATAAATGTGATAAATAATAATTAAAATTGCGGTAAAATTAGCATGTGTGTAACACTTGACAACATTAGAAAAAAGAGGAAATAATGTAAATAAACATATTAAACAAGTTATGCATGTAAATTAGGGTTATGGTTTGGGTTTGGGTTCATCTCACACTAGATTTTAATAGAACAAACTATATGGATGGTTTTAGCTTTTAAGTATAAACCTCCAATTTATATAGAGCCCAAATTCTCTCTAATATCAATTTATATTTGGGTTGGGCTGGTGTATATGGGCTTTGATCTAAAAATATCATAAAAAAACTTTTAACTCCACTAGTAATAAACGTTTAAGTTTTATTGTTGTTGATGTCTAGTTCTATTCAAATAAGAAATGATGGTTTATATTTTGAACTTTAAAAAGAGCCCTTGACTTTTCGGTTCGCTTAGGCCCCAAAAAATTTTTATAAGTTTTGAGACGCCCCTACAGTGCCTTTAGTTGCGAGTCACATCCGTTTGTATTAACCCTAATGACTTGAACTTTTCGTCTTTCACTCTCTCATGATAAGCTTAATGCTAACACATTTACTGTAATAGGGAATACCGACCCTAGTTGAGCCGACCCTTAGACCTGATGGAACTAGTCCAATCCAATGTTGTGTGTAAATTAAGTAGATATATTAGAAACCGGTAGCTATTTTAAAAACATATCACTAGCTTGTGGAAGATGTTCATATGTTATTTTTTTTCCTTAAAATTGGCTATAGGCTCTGTATATTGTATGTGGTTACATTATTATGATCATGGTAAGACGATTACCATATCTAGATCGAGTTATTACATTACTTAATTTATCACGGTTGCAGTGATCTATCTTCTCTTGCTGCTATTATTTTGTAAAAGTTATTGTCAAATCCCATCCTACACACTTTCGAATGGTCACATGATCAAAATCAATCGTGCCATCATCTTTAAGGTTGCAAACAAGTCAAGTCTTTATCTAAGTTATTAAGTCATTTGTTTGTTTTCAGGTTGTTTGAGTTGAATTCTACCAAGCTCTTAATCTGTGTTCAAGTCAAGCTTGTTTGATCACATTATTTCCGATGAAAGTTACATGTAACACTATCTCAAACAAGCGCCCGTGAAAATGGGGAAAGACTCAGAGGGGTCGGTAGGGCGGATAGTTGTCACCATGGAGGCGCCCGTGAACCCGTGGAGATGGCCTAGTGGTGGTGCCTTGATTTACAAATGAGCTATAAATATAGTACGGTGTGTAGGTGTGAATGAAGTTAATGTTGTATTTGTGTATGAATGTGAGTTGTGTGGTAGGCATGGACTAATTAATGTGTATGTTTTTTTTATTTGCGAACACATAAACTCCTTACTATATACTGCTCTACTTCTAAATCATTACACTTAGACCCTGCCACAAACATAAATATATACGAATAAAAGAAAAGAAAATTAGACAGTCATGTTTGGTTCTGCATAGTTTTTAGCTGAACCAAACTTAACGGATTTATGTAGTTTGGTTGACTAAACTTACCCATTGACCAAATTTCAGTGTTGAAGCAGCTAATATACTTTAAACACACTTCAAAGCAACTGTTTAACACCAAATATGCTACTCCTACCTTACAAAATTATTACAAACACTTGAAGCAAGATAGACTTCAAGAAGTCAACACTTCTATACACAATTCTTTTCACACCCTTATGACACAAGGGTAAAATGGGTATTCTAAAAAGTATTATACAACAAGGAGCCAACTTTAGCTCAAGATATAAATCAAAGAAAACAAATTTTAAAACCTAAAACAATCAAGTTTCTTGTTGCCATTAGTCAGCCAGAAAGTCAACACCATCTTTTTCATCTATTGATGATGATCCTCCATGATTTTCACTAAATCTTGCATTTTCTATGCTTTGCACATTATGCACACCTTGATCTTCTTCATTGCGTCCGTATTCGGATTCTGCTTCGGGATTAAAGGCCAATCTTGTGAGGTTTTGGTATTTGTTGTGGTTAATGTCAAGATTTGGAAACTTAAAGGGCTTTTTGCAGATACAAGTTGAAGGGTATTCATGGAATTCACCACGCCCGGTTTTCATTTCAACTGGTTCGCCTAAAAATCCTTGTTGAGCGGCTTTAACCTTTTTGGCGAATGATTCCCATGGTATTTTATCGCGTTTAAGGAATAAAGCGTTAAGCTTTTTCGCGTTTGGACGAATGGTTCTCTTATGCCCCATGTACCTCCTTTTGCATGCCACAAAAGAGTGATCAATATTCAAGAGTATAAACTGTACATAACTCATAGAAAATAATGAAAAGCTATTCGGGAAAAAAGTTAACTATAGAAGGGCATTTTAGTCATTTTACATGAATCAAAAAGACCAACGCGAATATTTTTTTTTTGCAAGAAATGGCCCAAGGTATGAATAGAATAATTTAAGTCGGTTTTACCTAAAGAAGATAAAGTAGTTTGTTTTAGTGACGATTTAACCCCAACCTATAAATCATAAACCAACTAAGGATGTTTGGACGTGCGTTTTGAAAGTGATTAAGCGATATGACCAAAAAATGTGTTCTACATTCAAACATATTCTTATTAACAAGAAGAGTTGTACATTCATACATACCTTCTACCCGCAAGAATTTTCGCCATGTTCCCATTATTGTTGGTGACGAAAACATCACTTTCATCGCAAACAATATAGTCGATGGCAGCAAGCCGAGAAGAATACAGAAGAAAAGGTTCAAGTTCTTTACTAGCAAGCGTTTCTTTCGTGTAAAAATTTGGAAATAAGTCCCTTAGAGGCTTTAAAGTTTCTTCACCGCCATATATTTCACCCGATGCAACGTATAAGTATGTGTTGTTTTCAAAACCAAGTGCCCGAAGCATTAGACCTACTTCATGAGGTGTAAGAGGACATTTTCCTCGTTTCCGCTCTCCATCAGGACTTGTTTCCTGATAAAATAAACAAATATGATTATAAAGGAGTTTGCGCAGAAGGTTATTTTTTATACAAAAAAATGTTATAGCGATCTTACGGGTAACGTTGCCCATCTTTTCCTGATTTCACCGAGCTCAGTTCTTTCTTTATCACCACCACCATAGTAACAACCCGAAAATGCAAGCATATCGGGCTCAAACCTGTAATAAACACATTGGTTAACCATTAAGCACAAGACAATAATTTGTGTATTTTCATCTGTTTGTTTATTTATAGGTGACAATTTCAACCCATTTACTTTTAAAGGGGTTGTTTTGCATTAGATTAATGTAGAGGCTCGAATTTTCAAAGCATCAAATGACAAACCTCAAGTGAATCGCGATAAAGCGAGGAGCCATCTTCCTCATCTTCATAATGATTTTCTGACCAATGTTTTGTATTGGTTTAGTAAATCGTAAAGCATGATAATTGACCCGACAACGCAGCCGTTGTAGCTCTTCATCAAGATCACTAGCAAGCCTATAATCAAACTTTGTTAACTGAACAACCTGCATAATTCAGTTATAACTAATCAACAAATTAATAAACATCGCGAAGACAACACGTCAAATGGGTCTAGCAGGTTGCAATACTCCACAAGTGCATATAATCTCCTAAATCTAATTTCTTCAATAAAATTTGATTGTTATTGAAATAATATTGATTTTGTAATCCGTTGTCACATAACTATTAATAAGTTTTATTAAAAGAAAAAGTTTTGGGTCATTGACCATTCGCCCAGTTTGCCACCTCTAAGCTGTAGCGGACAAGAAAAAAACTTCATTTGAGTTTAGGTAATATTCTTACTTGTCTCTTCACGAGTATTGGCAGTACTTCGTCAAGGTAAAATTGGGGTTCTGATTTCCTTGGTACCCGCATTGTATATGGTGGTTTTTCAAGTGATCTCATAAATTTATCTGGTACTCTTTTGACAACAGGCACATCCTTCGCGAGGAAAGATATAAACCAATCGACATCAAATATGTTGGCAAAATCACTGCAAATTTAAATAAAGTTTATGGTCAAAAACTATTTTCCCATATACGCGATATGAGTTGACAAGTGATATATAATCTCCCTTACCTGCTGTCTTTCCAATACGAGTGGTGATCCAACTCGGGAATGACTAAAGTAGCATTTAGAATCCGGGCAACAACTACAGCATCAGTAATCTGCATGCACAAAATTCATACTTTAGAAAGGACTTTTAGTCAATATTTCTGGAATATAAAATATAATTATGGTACAATATCATCACAAAAAAAGTATTGTAATAATAATAACCCAAATGTTTAAATAAGGGGATTACAAGGTTGTATGCATTAAAATACACTTCAAGCCACTTTCAATCATTTGAGCTGCTCAGCCCAATTGACCCGTATCTTTTAGAGGTAGCTTTAAATGGTTAAATCGTCACCATTGAGTCATTGACAATCTAAATCACTTTAATAAAGGCTCAAATATATAATGTAACAATAAAACTTTGTATTAAAAGAGAGTAACAATATTGACAGCCTAAACATTACTTAATAAACAGAATGATACAAAAAAATGTTTACCCCTGTTCTTTGTTGATTCAACCCACCACTTGCAGCAATTAGTAGATAACCATTTGAAAGCGGTTGACGAGTCGGAGCTGCATATAATAAGTTAAGTGTTAAAGGATCTATGGAATACCAAACAGAGAAATAAATAACTTAGGAGTTGTTTGGCAACTTTGAATGATTAAGTGTTGAACCAATAAGAGGTCTGAACCATTAAGTGTTGAACCATTAAGAGGTCTGAACCATTAAGAGCTGGTATATCGTTTAACTATTTAAATGCAAATATCTGACCAATTCAGATAAGAGGTCTTAACCATTCAGCACTAGTATAATACTTAACCATTCAGAGGCAAATGACTGAATCATTCAGACATTTGCTCGCGAAGCAAACAGTCTGAACCATTAAGTGTTGAACTATTCAGACATCTGAACCATTAAAAGACTGATTAAGAGGCTACCAAACAGCCCCTTTCTAACATAAATTCATTAGCAGCTTTTTCAATTATTAGAGGATGTAGTAATGTTCCGACATTCTGGGAGATTTTAGATTGAGATAACTTTATGGCCAAATACCAGATGAACATTGTAAGTAATATAAAAATTAAGAAGGCTTACGTGCATAAGAAGGGCTTCTCTCGCTGCATCCGTAGTAAAACTTTGAGAATTCTGATTTCCATATGTCGACTCGTATAGCATTTGACCGGTCCTAAGTTTTAGAAAACAAAAGTAATAATTCTATTAGTATAATACAGTATATGATAAGAGAAATCAAACCTATGAATTATTAATGCGCACAATTTTAACATCAACAGTATTGTTACAACACAAGATAAAACAGGCAAATAATACAGCATGATGCAAACCAGCTCAAAGATAACATAATTAGTGCAACATGAAGTAAATTAACATAATTTGATACCTTAACGAAAAAGATACAATGGTAACCAGAGTAAACAAAAAAAAAAACACATCATATTCAAACATTATTGTCTGAAATTAGGTCGCTTTCAATTGTAACGTTATTCAAGCAATGCAACAAAACTTTAGCACAACATGTTATTGGGGAAAAAAACTCAAACACATGGATTTTGTTCAGGGCATTAGAGCTCTAAAGACATAAAATGCAAGAAATATGATTACTAAACCAAAACTGATATTCAAGCAATAACACAAGAAAGATTCAAGAAACAAAACTCTTCCCAGAAAAGATGCCTAAGAGTTCCGAATTCAACTTCAAAGTATCAAATTGATCAAGAAATTAGAGCTCAAAACACAATAATACAAGAAATACGACAATTAAACAGAAACTGCCAAACTGGTATTCAAGCAATGTAACAGAAGAAAGTTTGAAAAAAAAACAAAACTTTTACAGATAATTTGCATAAAAGTTTCGAATTCAATTTCAAAATATCAAATTGTTCACGAAATTATAGCTGTAAAGACAAAAATACAAGAAATATGACAACTGAACAGAAACTGATATTCAAGCAATGTAAGACAAAGAACGTTCCAAAAAACAAAACTTTCCCAGAAAATTTGCATAAAAAATTCCAATTCAACTTTAAGATATTAAATTGTTCAAGAAAACAGAGATCTAAAGACAAAAACACAAGAAAACTTCAAGAAACTAAATACCCTTAAGAATTTGACATATAATTTTCTACTTCTGCTTCAAAAAACCACTTTTGGGTAACTAATTAGACCTCTGAAGAGAAATTTGCACACAATATATTGCTAAAATTGCATAAAGGACCACCTTCACAAATAGGCTGTATCCATGGCTACAACCCAACATAAGTTTGTTTTCTCTTGGTAAATTTCCATACCCAAAAACAGAAACAGATACCCAAATAACATTGCAGAAATTACAACACAAAACAACAAAAACACATCACAAAAGCTTCAAACATTTTGCAACAAATGTTCATATTTGTGCAAAAGAAAAAACTTTAGAACAACAACGTACCACCTTTTTCTTCCACAATCTTCTTTTAACAAGTCTATGAGAATACCACTCAACATCAGAAGCAACATGACCCGTAAAAAACGATATCAAACCCACAACAAACAGCATCACCCCACACACCACCGTCCACGAGATCCGCCGCCGCTGTCCTCCGCCCACCGCCGCCGTCTCCGGCGGCGGCCATAGCAAACAATGGTGGTGCTCCGGCAGCTGCTTCTGCTGCTTCAAAGTACAGTCTTTATGCTTATTATTATGAAGATGACGATGACTGTTGGCCAAAAACAAAACCCCTCTTGTACATCTCCAAGATTTCGCTATCCCCATTTGTCAAAACAAAGTATAACCACAATAATAATAAAAATATGTTCTTCAACTCTCCACAATATCATATTACATTCCAAAAAGACACCTTTATCTCTATCAATCTCTAAACACTTTCTCTAAACAGTGCAGATCGACAGATGGATATCCGACGAAATGGGGTGCTTGTGATTAAGCATTGCGATGAATTAAACCCCAAATCACCGGTGAATCGGTGGTTATTTATTGCAAATATGCGAACAAGTTGGAATTTGGTTTCTTGAAAGGGAAACTTGTGTTGTAGAGAGAGAGAGAGAGAGAGAAAGAAAGAAGGGGAATGTTAATGTTAATTATGGAGTGAGAGATTGAAATAGAAAGAAGGTGAATCTTGGGTTTTGTGATTTGGGGGAACAATGATGATTACGTGATTTAATTTGAGGAAAATTTTGAATTGATTTCGAGATTTTTGTAGCGGTGGGTCAGTGGATTGTGAATGTCAGGTGCAACAAGTAGGTAGCAAAGGGGTCTAAAAAATGTATAAATAAAAAAATTTAAAAATTTTATTTGGTACTTAACTTAAATCTCATTTTAAAACCTAAAGCCTGATCACTATGTCATCTGAAATATGTAGTTTTATTCTGCATTTCATACATGGCACGTTACAAAATTATGACTAAGATTACAAAACAACAATATTACAATCAAGCTACTAATAAGTCTTATAAAGATAGAGAAAAAAGGAGCCGATAATTAGCTGCACAACAATTGTTTCAAGCTCGTTCTCAAATAAATAAAAAGTAGTGATTTTTGTGTATTATAGAGAAGAAAGGGGCCGATAATTAGTTGCACAATAGTTGTTTCAAGCTCGTCCTCAAATAAATAAAAAAATAGTTATTTTTTGAGTATTATAGAGATAGAGAATGTGTTTGAATGCTCTTAAATATTAATGGTATTCATGTTATTAAATGCATATCTATGATTTAATTGATTTTAATATTCTGAAAATACTTACCTATACTAGTGTATAAGAAATGGTATATGACTATACGCTATGGACATATGTATGCATGTATAAGTATAAAATGTATATGGTCGTATTCTTATACTAGTGTATAAAAACTTGTATATGTGTGTTTTGAACATGCATACACTTGTATATGCTTGTTATTAATATGTATATGGCCCTGTAAAATGTGAAAAAACTCGCATCTAGCCATGTAAAAACTTGTATATGACCGTATTCTTGGGTACATATTGAGTAAGTATATAGTTGAGGTATGTCTATCATAATTGTGTTATGAAATAACTTCTAATCTACGTTGTATAATCACTTATGTTTGCATCTTATAAGATTTAAACACTCGACATACAAATGATAGTCCTAATCATAGTAAAGCGGTTATCAAGTCGTACGAAAATATACACAATCCGATAGGTTGGTTGAATATAACTTAGGGCCAGGGAGAGGACTTCAATAATGAATATCATAGATTGAGTTAATACAATGGTTTGTATATTTGCAATTTGTTACATTTAATGACTCGTTTTATCTATTTCAATACAATTATACAAAGGTGATCACGTTAGCAAGATAATTGAAAGTGGTAAAGATGAAGATAAACAGGATGGTGAAAATACTTGTGATAATGATTTCATAGTTTATGACGAGGCACAATATTGATGGATCAAGAGTTGATATGAGAAATTATAAATTAACCATTTATTATGATGCTAATAAATCATTTTATTTACATTAAAACTCGACAACACCTATCATCAATTGTAACAAAACATAAAATGATAACTACGTACCATAGTCTTTTGCGACAATTTATTAAACAAAAGATACACATCAAATGAAGGAAAATAAGTACAAACCTAGTCTTTTGCGACAATTTAACATGAAGGAGAGAAAGAGTTTCCGTTAGTTCTTATAGACGATGCTTTAACGCTAAGTTGAAGACAAAATCATAACAAATCCATCAATTCCAATCAAGTCCATTCAACATTATATGGAGAATAAGTACAAACCTAGTCTTCATCAAATGAACGTACGTGGGGCAAATATGGAAGTTATGATGAAACATGCTTAATTACATGTATCATGTTGTTGTCATGTGACTCATGTGTGAGGTTAAATGATAACGAACATTTACAAATGTGTATCTTTTATTATTTTGGTTGATAAACATTAAAAAATATTATAAATTAGCGATAAGAAGAGATATTTATGCACAAGGGTGATGAGAATGTATCCTTCATTTTTAACCTTCCTTTTAACATTAGCTTTTTTGGCTTATAAAGCATTCGCACTAACTTTTTCAACATCATCCTTATTTATACATTAAAAACACTACTCTTTTACTACCTCTTTCAATTAAATAATACGTTTTAATAGCTTTGTTATTATATTTTCTTCTTACTTCACTCACAACCACTTTTAAAAAAAATAAAAAAAATTATGAAGGTTGTACCATGTTTCTCCAAATATGAGAAATCATAATACAATCCTCATAAATATTCTTCATCTTTCACTTACAACCACTAACAACAATCTCTCAAAATATAAGACATACAATCACATCGAATATGGAAAGCCTACTGTGAATAGGCGAAAGTTCCTCAAATCATTTTTTAATTAATTTAATATAACATAAACCAAATTTTAATAATATATATATATATACATATATATATATATATATATATATATATTTGAAAAAAATAAATTAATATATCATTACTAAAAAAATTTAGAAGACTATATAAAAATAAGAAAATACTAGTTGTTTAGGACGTGTATGCATGTGTTTTTACTATGTTTCACACGTTTTGATCGAATATGATTAATTACCAAAATGATCATCATCGAATAGTCGAGCACGTGACCATATAAGAGATCCAAAAACATGTTATTTTGAATACAACTTGAATCTTATTAAACTTTATACTAGTATGTTAAAAAAAACATTCTAATGAGTTTTTTTTAAGTTCACGATCACAAGTTATAAGATAAAGGTTATGTTAAATGTTGAATCAAATAAGAGTTATAATAGTTAGTGTTTTGAAGGTTAGATCAGATAATTGATCAAACCAACTAATCTAGGGGTCAGCTAACTACTTAGTTTTCTCCAACTAAATTATATATATCAGGAACCAATTACATGACCGACCTGGTTAAGTCTATTTGAACCACTTCTATTTAAACAGACTAGTTATCAGTGGACTTGGTTAACATATAAAATTCAATATTTTGTACTTTTATAATTAAATCTCATTTACTAATTTATCTTGTGAAATGCATTAACAAATTTGTTTACCGGTCAAAGATTCATATCTTATTCATTTTAGATTTTATAATTTATTATAACTACAATTCTCCAACAATTTTTTTTAAATATTATATTTTAACATAATTTAATTCTGCAAAAATATTTTATGATTTCATCTGGTTTTTGGAACCAACTAATAGAATATGTGTATGATAGGAAACGATTACAAATAGTTAAGAGGGAATGTTGCCTCTAGTTTTATGACTCTCCTAATTGTACTCACTTACCGTTTGACATTATTCACAGTGACCTATAGACCTTCCCGGTCCTTAGCACCACGGGCCACCGCATGACTCTCCTATTTTTGGATGATTTTTCCATTTTTTATGGACCTTCCCCATCTCAAACAAATCACAAGTCTTTGACATATTTGCTAAATTCCACCACCTCATATACACTCAGTGTGAACATAAAATTAAACAATTCCAGTGTGATAACGGTAAAGAATATGCCGACCAACAATTTTACAATTTTTGTAACCGCAATGGCATGCAATTTCGTTTTTCGTGCCCCTACACCTCCTCCCAAAATGGCAAAGCCGAGAGAAAAATTCGCACCATCAATACCATGCTCCGGACCCTCTTGGCCCAGGCATCCCTTCCCCTAAATTTTTGGCACCATGCCCTCAAAACCATCACCTACCTCCTAAATATTCTCCCTAGCAAAAATCACAACTTTCGCTCCCCCACCTCCTTGTTATACCATTGTACACTCAAGTACAATCACCTACGCGTACTTGGTTGTCTTTGCTACCCCTCACGCCAACAACAACCATAAATCGTCTCACCTTTCGTTCCAAACCTTGTGACTTCCTCGGTTATCCTCCCAACTATCACGCGTGCCTAGATCTCTCCACACATCAAATAATTATTTCTCGCCATGTTCACTTTGAAGAGTCCATATTTCCCTACCAAATCCAAACCCTAACACCCCCACCCTCCTATGATTTTCTAAATCCTTCCCTTTACCCATTGTTTTGGGACAACAAGACCACCCCAAAATTTCCTCTCGGACCAACATCCACATCACCCATTAACTCCTCTAGCCCAACTACCTCCACTCCTGGCTCAACAATCAACTCCACCGACCCTCCCACTACGGCCCAACAGACCCATCTCCCAAACTCACGCCCTAATATCCCTCCCCAATCCACCTACTCCCTACCCAACCACGGTCCAGACCACCCTACTCACCCCTACTCACCAAGTCATTCCCCTCCGTCCCCACCTCCCCACTCCCGACTCGCACCATTCACACGAGATCTATGAGTGGCATCACAAAACCGAAACACATCCTCAACTTGCATACCACCACTGTTGTCCCTATCCTAAAAAACCCTCGGGTTGCCTTGACCATTCCGGAATGGTATAATGCCATGACTACCGAATTTAGTGCACTTATTAAAAACAAGACCTGGGAACTCGTACCTAAACAACCCAACATGTACATAATTCGTTGCATGTGCCTCTTCAAGCATAAATATAGATCCGATGGCAGTTTAGAGCGGTATAAATCATGATTGGTTTGTGATGGTCGCAATCAACAAACATGTATTGATTGTGGTGAGACTTTTAGCCCACTGGTCAAACCGGCCACTATTATGACGGTTCTCTCCCTTGCGTTAGCCAAGTCATGGTCGATCCATCAGTTCGATGTAACTAACGCCTTTCTACATGGTAACTTGGATGAAACTGTATACATGTACCAACCCATGGGGTTTCACCATAAAAATTACCCAGACCATGTTTGTCGCCTGAATAAATCTTTGTACGGGCTCAAAAAAGCACCTAGGGCATGGTACCAGCGGTTCACCGATTTTGTTTCTCTTCAGGGCTCCCGCCAAAGTAAATCAGACAACTCTCTGTTCGTCTACAAACACGGACATGGTGTGGCGTATCTTCTCATCTACGTTGATGATATCATTCTCACCGCTTCCTCGGATGCACTTCGACATCGACTCATGGGTGCTCTATCTGGGGAATTTGCCATGAAGGATTTGGGCTCCCTATCCTACTTTTTGGGTATCCAAGTCAAACGAGATGGCAACAACATGTTTCTCTCTCAAGAGGCTTATGTTCGTGATATTATTCATCGTGCTTCTATGACGTCTTGTAAGCCAGTTGCCACTCCCGTTGACACTCAGACTAAACTATCCGAAAACTTCGGACTGTTACATGATGACCCTACTACCTATCGGAGTCTAGTCGGTGCCTTACAGTATCTGTCATTCACTAGACCAAATATATCATACGTGGTTCAGCAGGTATGCATGTACATGCACTCTCCTCGTCTTGCACATTGGAATGATTTGAAACGCATCATACGCTACATCCAAGGGACTGCCGAGTATGGTCTTCATCTTGGCCCGACCCAAAATGTTTCTTTAGTTGCTTATACGGATGCTGATTGGGTTGGATGCCCGGACACTTGACGGTCCATGTCGGGTTACTGTGTATATTTGGGTGACAACCTCATCTCCTGGTCCTCTAAACATCAGTCCACGATCTCCAGCTCAAGTGCCGAAGCTGAATATCGAGGTGTCGCTAATGTTGTTGCAGATATTTGCTGGCTTCGAAATCTTCTTCTCAAATTACATCACCCATTGTCTCGTGCGATTATTGTCTACTGTGACAATGTAAGTGTTATCTATCTCTCGGGCAATCCAGTTCAACATCAGCGGACCAAGCACATCGAGCTATATATACACTTTGTTCGTGAACAGGTTCAACGAGGACACATTAGAGTTCTTCATGTGCCTTCTCGACATCAGATCACTGACATATTCACCAAAGGCCTCCCTCTTGTCCTATTCGATGACTTCAGATCCAGTCTAAGCATTCGGCCTCCCAACGCTTCGACTGCGGGGTTGTAATAGAATATGTGTATAATAGGAAACAATTACAAATAGTCAAAGAGGGAATATTGCCTCTAGTTTAGGTGATTCTGTTTTGTATCTTATCACCAACCGACAGTCGTTTGATAACCGGTTGGATCATGCCTACATGGTTGTGTTAGAATTTTTTTTAACACCTAATAAACTAATACAAAAGTATTTTCAATGCATGAATAACCCATTAGCTTTACATT
The DNA here is from genome assembly GCA_018326385.1 of Flaveria bidentis. Classification (NCBI taxonomy): domain Eukaryota; kingdom Viridiplantae; phylum Streptophyta; class Magnoliopsida; order Asterales; family Asteraceae; genus Flaveria; species Flaveria bidentis. The sequence goes on from BJCM01265324.1 coordinate 39,296, forward strand.
CACATGATATTAGGAAGCTCAATTTGAAAGCACCAATATACGCAATTTGGAAGTTCGTGTCTAACATATTATACAGAAAATGTGATACTTTTTGACCATGGCTCGAATATGTAGAAAAGGCATGTATTTTATTATTATAAGTTTTGGTTTTATTATATGTTTTATTTGGAAAACCTTAATATTTTGTACAACGGTAGCTATAAAGCTGCTGGATTAAGATGTCATGACATTTTTAAATATCTATTTGAAGCGTAAAGATAAATAATGTGTTTGTATGTGTGTCCATCACATGAAGGGATGTACATACACGTGAGATAAAACATGTGATTTGGAATATTTGTAAAATACAAGAAACGTACTAAAGTGTCAATCTTATTATCAAATTACTTATCCGTAACAATATATAGGTCTAATATAATAAACTTACAAACATTTAATTTATTTATTATTTGAGGTGTGACAGTTTATTTTGTAAACTTTGTTATGTCTCGGTCTAATTAGTAGAGATGCTATTAATATTATATTCATCCTTTGGGCCTATAAATTAAGTTTTTCATTATTTGTTGAATTACTATTGTTTGAAATAACATTTCTCAAATGATGTAGTGTTAACCGTTTAAGTTTATTCTAATAGAAATCTCAACTCTAACGTTTAAATTATATTTTTAATGTGTTTATTTTATTATTCACCACTTCAGCAAAAAGTCGTAAACTTATCAAGTTATCAATAACCGACATAAAGTAAACAAAATAAAGTATTATGAGTGAAGTTTTTTCTACAACATAAATATATGTCATAAATTAACATAAGGTTTGTGAATTTGAGCTTATTCTATAGTGGCTCCGGGTAGTTTTGGTTGAATTGAATCTCATACTTTTAGTTAAATAGAATATGTTCATGCATTACTTATGGGTGTCAAGAGTTATCTTGTTTTGATTTTACACTTAATTTTTTTAAATGTCTTATTTCTTAAACCAATTAGATATTTGAGTTAACTTTCATTTGGTTGTTAAGGTTTAATTAAAATAATCATTTTTTAAAAAAAATTAAAAACATTAATTTACCTTCAAAAATTTCATATGTTGTTTTAATTTCAATTCAAAAGTTTCATTAATGTTGAAAAAATTAATGAAATTTTTGGATTGAAATTAAAACAACTTATAAAACATTTGGAGATAAATTGATTTTTTTAATCTTTTGAATGAATATGAGTACTTTTAACAAACCTCAATGAGTAAAATCAAACATAAAAGATTAAAGAGAAATGAGCTTCAGGTTTTATGGTTCATATGCAATTATGTCATACACATTTCTATTATGTTGTAAGTTTGTAATTTTAGAGCAGCAAGTAGGGATGGACAGTTTTGTCGAGTATTATTTCCTACCAATCCAATACCGACCAAACATCACTAGGGTTGTTGGTGTCGTTATTGGTATTCGTTTTTCATGTTTTCGATCTTGGTATTCATTGGCATTTTCAATGGTAATGGTACTGACCCAACAAAACCGTTTCAGTATTCGGTTTATAGTTTCATTTGTTCCTGACTTTTAGTATTTTTAGTATGGTACCGATCCGATACTAGTACAGTTTTATACTCATCCTTGGTATTTTTATGTAACAAGAAATATAAAATAATGTCTAGGGTTAAATGAACATTTTAATGTCAAATTGTTTAATATGGGGACCGACCGAATGAATATTGAAAAAAATGTGCTGCTATTTACACTCTGATCTACTAAAATCTAGTTTATAAACATTTATTATACAATCATTATGATCAACTTAATTACTTCACAACATTTACTTTAATTATAAAATTCACATTAAATGCAACTATATTTTAATTTAAGTATAACATTATTATATATATTAAAAAACATCGACTTTGCTACGGTAACTTTTTCATACTTACGCCTTGGCCATTTTAAATGAGCATCGAGTTTGCTACACTGCTGCTGTACCTTTTCCGTAATTACACCTTGGTCCCTTTAAAATGAAAAACTTTCATTAGTTTAGTAGGTGAGGTTTTGAGTTTTTCAAATTGGCCACAAAAGTTTGTTGTCTTTAAAATTTGATACAATAATGTTTACAAATTTTATATTTTGGCTATTAGGTTAGCGTTTTGAACACCTTGGTTGCAATAGTTAATTTCAAGCACCTTGGTGCGGAAGAAAAACGACTAAACTCCCATAACGTAAGTCGAGTGAATAACTTTTGTTTGTTCTTTTTTTAAAAAGAAATGTGTCAAACTTAAAGTGTTTTTTTTCTAATCTTTTGATATAATTACTATTTGAAAACACAGTTATATAAAACTTGAGTAATTTTTTTGGTACGTAGGCTATATAGTGTGGTTACAGGGGTGGTGTCGTGACGAACCAAACAGATTATGAGCAAACATTTTTGTTGTTGGTATTGGTATTATCGGAAACTTTATCTGTATTTACTTTTACGTGTTGATATGAGTTGAAATGATAATGACTAAAGTCAGGCCGCGTAGCGTTAGAAAAACAATCGAAGTCTCGCCTCGAAGCGCAACCGCAAAATCCTAGTTCTCATTAAATGCAACCATATAATTTTTTTCAAAATGTATTCTTAAACAATATTTAAAAATACTTTTGAACTAAAATCTTATATAAATATTTCGATTATTACTTTATAAGCTATAAATATTGATATACTAATAGCAATAAAAAAGATATTGATGTATGTCGACCGTTAAAAATTGTAGTATATGTATTTTTTATTTTTTACAATGTTGATGTTTCATTCTTTATTTTTTATTTACTATTTCCTAAATATAAACTTTTAATTCATGACGAAAGTGAAGGTAAATAAATAGTAGAAGCATAACAAAAAAATTTAAAACTAATCGACAAAGGCTATAAGTTTGCACGAATTCCTAACTATCTATATTAATTTAACTCACATTTTAAGTTGTTGATCATATTAAATTTTTTCAAACTTCTAAGATGTTAGGCTGTAATTTGATTGGATTTACAAAACAACAATGTTAGCTAATGTATTTAAATTCAATGAGTTCTAGATCAAGTGGTTTAGGAAAAGTCATCTTATGACTTTTCAATGTGAAAGTTATGGGTTTGAGTCTCACTAGATGCAATATGTTTCTAGTGGGCTATGTTTCTAGTGGGCTAAGGGTTTTACCACAATGGGTCTTTTGGTGATGGGTTTTCTTTGAAATGGTGGGCGAGCCGGGTCACCAGCGCTGTCTGTGTTGCGGGCGTGGGTGACCTTTCGCCATTGGGTTTACCCGGGTGACCGGACGTAAAAATTATTCGTTAGCCGCTCAAAAAAAAGTTAATATATTTAATGTAGTAGGTTAAGTTGTAAATAGAAATTAGACTAGAATGTATTTAAAAAAACCATTGAAAAATAACATATTAATCATTTTCATCAAAAGAAATTACGCATCAAAAGGTTAATTTTGACATGTCCGGTGCACGGCAAACATCGTTTGCAATTTCCCAAAATATGAGTTCCGAGGTTCGGTGCTACAAAATCAACAAAGGATTTTTAATCGGACTATTAAAATGAATGGAAGTGTAAAATCATTAAAAAAAATAGATACAACTTTGTTAAAACTATTACGTGGGTAGTAGTTTGATTACTACCAAAAAATGTGTAAAGGGTGTAACGGTGTATGTATGAATGTAGGGTTATCAATTCCCGACTTGTTTATGACACAATTAAACTTATTTAATAAAAAAATATATTTTATTTTTTATATTTTTACAAATAATTATAATCAGAAGACTAAACTTTATTATTTTATATTTTTGGTTCATAAAAACATATAAAAAATAATAGATATAATATATAAGTAGTTAAACAAGTTTTTTATATTTTTAATACTGAATTCTACATGTAATCTCTAACATATCAAACACGATAAGATATATTTTGTCAGACTTATATGAATGTCATGTTTCATTTAAATAGTAGACGGTGATGTGTAGTTTAGTGGTTAGCAAAAATGTAGAATAAAATCAAATTTATTTTTCTATTGTCCATTTTCCCATGACCACACTCATCTATTGGTTATATCATGCCCCCTATCACAAAAGTGTTTAGTGGTGTTTTGCCTTAAAATAGGTTGAGGTGGCACATCGTGCAAACCTCCATCACACCCATTATAGACATACTTACATCGAAAACCACAAAGTTTTATTCTAATACGGAATAATAAAATAAATAAACAAAACATATCGAAGTAATTCTACTCGTAACAAAGCTATTAGCAGTGCAGACAAACATACGACAAAAATATACATAACACAACACAAACTGAAGACAAAACACACAACCAAAGCATATACGGCTACTTGTATTGTAAACAACAAAGTTTTCTTCTAAATAGAATAATAGAGAAAATCAAAAATGATTTTGTTATTTGTAGCATCTTAATCAATTTTATGCAACCGATAATCGTATACTTAATCTACAAAATCACTTGTTTTTGTTTTTGAAACAATTACATGCATCTTTTTAGTTACACATCAAACTAAATGTCACATTTTTCATAAACTTCGAATGAGATAACAAAGGTGAAGAACTTAAACTAAGACTTACTAACTAAGACTAACTAGGTTTTTTACCAACCACGCGTTGCGGCATCATCGTACGCGGTGGTAAAGTATATACTACATCTACCTGACTTGTTTCCGAACTAAATTTGTGTCGAAACATATAGTAACTCGAGTTTATACCGTTGAATAAAAACATATTATATTTATTTCGACTATTTTTTAAATAAATTTATGTCAAAACGTAAACCAATTCAAAACATACATAAAAAAAACATGTGTAGCACCGTCGTATACGACGTGGGTATTATATAATATAATTGCGTCGAATCGTTTCCGAACAAAATTTACGATGCACATAAAGTAACTCAAATTTATACCGTCGAATAAAAACGTATTATATTTGACTCGATGCATTTTTCCAAATAATATACCTAATATAGCAAAATACAGAAGGTGATTGATTCTTTAGTTTCTAAATTAACATATATATACATAATAAGAAAAACTAAAACATAGAGAAAAAAACAACTCAAACAAACCTTTATGGTTAAATAAAAAAAACACTAAAAACTCAACTGTAACACCCATGTTGCTATTTAATATAGTATATAATGACGACAACATTTAACTCGCTTCAGATCTCAGTTTTATAACTTCATTTCTCATATGGACTCAACCTCTTTTTCTTAACAACAACATTATGACCTATTGCATTTATTAAATTAAAACAACGATATCTTAAATATGTATTTGAAAATGACAACACTTAGATACATATTACATCTCATAATTCATTGTTGGATCAGAACGCATGAACGGGTCTAAATCATTATAGACTTAATACCAAACTCAATTAGTATTTTCTTTAAATGTCTTTGAGTATGTAACGCCAAACCTAGCAAATGAATAATAAAAGATTAAGACATTAAAAAAGACCAAATTATTTTGTAGTGTTCTAATGGGGGACCTTGGCTACAAGGGTTTTTATTGTACTTTTATAAATTATCTTGTTATTCATAATTATGATTTTTGAACCATTTTGGTAGCGGATTGGTGAGTCATGGACCCCGTATTTATGTTATTGCATTATTAAAACTAGCAAGGGTACAATAATAGTTTAGTGGTTGCTTTTTAGCAATAGTTCGTTCATTCAATTCATTATATATAGCAAAGCGAGTTGGGATTTTATAATGTTGTTTATTGAATATTAATTATGTCCAGAGGTGGTGGCATGCGCGGGTTTGAGAGGTAGTGTAATTTTTTAAACACATATGCGTCGAAGCATGATTGTAATGGAGTGATTATTAGTAGAACAACAAGTCTACACTCAGAATAACAAAAAACCAAATTGTAATAACATAAGCGATTAAAAAATCGATGATTCAACTATAACTATTAGGATTAGCGATTTTATGATTCTGGCATAATTTTATGTGTAAGCATAACTAAATTAATCAAACTAGAGTGATAATAAAATCTAACCTTTTGTATATTATTCATAAATATATGTCACATCACATATGTTGAATTTTTTTTTGTTATATTCTTTTATAAATGACAAATTAGAAATTAGAAGCTAAAACGAATTTAATATCTTATTATACTACTACTTAAAACCAAATATCGGTGGGTTCACCACAAAGCGGCCACGTGTCAGCGCTCTATTGGGCTGCAAAACTTTTTTTTTTTTTTCAATTTTCGTTCAGTTTTACTTATAAAATACCCTTACTTTTCTCTCGGCTTTACTTATATATTTATACTAAATTAGTTTTTTTAATAATTATGCTACAACATAAGAGACGTAGTATCATTTTAATATTCATAATTAACCCACCACAACTTTATGCATTTTTTTTAATCGTACAACTCTTGTGGCAATTTAAAGCAGCTAAACTGATACCGACCGAATAGTGTCGATATCATTATATACTAACTATGTTTCGATCTTCGGAACTAATTCACTGCAACTTCACATGTTTCTTTTATTTACTTGATTACGTTAATAACATTATTAAAATGCCGCATCTCGCGAGCTTCATTTGTAGTTTAACACATTAGTAACTACATTTGAATCCACCCACATCCAGATTTTGCGATGACAATGGTTTAACAGAATAATCTTTTCAAATAAACTAGTTAATGAAAACCATTTATAATCGAAATCAAATGATTATGAAAATCTAAAAACAAACATCAGGTTGAGTATTATCCAACAATGTTATTTTTTGAAATAATATTCTAGTATAATTATAAACTATATGTTATATGAATTATAATTTTTATTATTTAGAAAAAGATGATTTAGGAGGTTGTTAGTACTTAGTACCATTAGTCATTTGGCGCAATGGTATCCCAATGGTTTCTCTTAGATTAAGTTGTCGGTTCAAGTCTTGCTCGTGGCAAAAATACTCTGGGTTGAGGTAGAGGTTTTAGTCGGTTGTAGATTTCCTTCGAAGGGGGTTAGGGGTGCGATACTGCGGTTCTTGCTGAAAAACAGATATATAGTTTCAATTAAAATAACAAATATCTTTCGAAACAGGGTCATACAATCGCTATCTAAAAAGAAAGATTGTTAGTATTTTGTATACTATTACATGTTCGGAGCTTTTGTCTTGTTTCATTAATAGTTGAGTTTTTAATGGTATTCGATTTAATAATTGTGAAATAAAAGTTAAAACATAAAGACACTTTTTAAAACGAATTTATTGCACTTGCGCATCTAGTTATAAGGATTCAACTTTTGTTGGTTTAGTACACTAGATTTTTTCTAACGTGAACCTATCAAGCCAACAACATAACTTAAATGTTTCATTCAAAAGCAATATATTATAGAGGAATTGAAGAAATATTCAATATAACTTATATGTTAGGTTTGAAAATTATTTTTTTAACAAGATAGTAGTTTTGCACCAACAATCGTATATTGAAACTGAAGACTAACAATCATGTCTCCCTTTCAACGTACTCCACACATCCAATCTTTCTAATCTGTTGTGAGTTTTAATATCGTTACTTGAGATGCATCTTCAAGGCTTTAGATACAAAGCACTAGGCTTAACTTGTCGTCCTAATAGGGTCAAGCCGAGGAACACCATCCAAATCATAAATGGGCTCAATAATCAGGCGGACCTAGGTTCAGGCCTTGGGTCGGGCGTACCCCATATACGATTATATTCCAAAATCCAAACGACTCCCATGAAATTTTGACATTGACCCCAATGAAATTTTAAAATCAACACCAAAAAATTAAAAAATATTGAAGTTGAACCCAAATAAAAAATATTTTATTTTTATTCTAATTTGACAAACTTTAATCTAGATAATAAATATAAACCATAAAACGGGTTAGTTTAAACCAATTACTCATATCTACCAATTATCTAATAGCCATTCTAAAGATTTAAACACATTAGTCCATTAGAAAACAATCTCGTTGAAGTTGGCTATTGTCTACAAGATTTGTCAACTTGAAAAGTTTATCCGTATAAATGATGCTCGAAACAAAGAATCATATTTTATTTACTAACATTTTATTTACGTTAGTGTATCGTTTATTGAAATTAGTTCTTAGTCTAACTTATCACGACAAGTGTTCAGAGATACTTTTCAGCAATAAAGTATGTATAGTCCGATTTGCGTTATCGGATTAGTGATAACATTTGAACGATAGTTGCATTTGTTTTATTTTATAAAATTTGATTAGAAATGTTTTTAGATACGATGTGATGGCTGCTTTCTCAAATGAAAAAGCTTAGAGCACAATTGTAGAGATATTGAAGTTCTATTATGTTTTTTTTATTTGTGACTTTACCCGAATAAGACCAAAAAATCTAAAACTTAGTAATAGACAAAATGTGGTTTGAGCCTGCCTTCTAATATTTCAACCCCGATGAAGAAAGTTTCTTGGTTTGTCATAATCAATGAATCTAATACCATTTCCATGATCTTTTAGGTCATACCTCATCAAACCTAACATGTAAGTCCACATAATGTTCGCTCTAAAACCAAATCACAATAACAATAGAAGCAATTCAACTAGATTATATGTTTATATGTCTACGTGAAGATTTACATGTGGGATATGTGATTAAACATGTACCTAGCTTATGGGTATTGTTGTATTGTTTGTTACTTAAAACTTGGTTACAATTTCGCTTTTAGTTATGTTTTACTTGAGTTTAACTAGTTAGATGACTTTATTATGATTACAACCTAGAAGAAATCTCATACGTATTTACAAAAGTTAATGTATTACCACTTCTACACTATTCAACAAAAGTTGACATTGTTAAAACAAAAAATCTAAAGTAAACGTTAAAATTACAAATTATCAAATTTATTGCTTTAACCAAATAAAATCTGATATATTATGCATTATGAATATAAATACATAGTTGCAATATGTGTTTCATCTTGTAAACATGACAATTAACAAATCATAAGTGTTAATTTGTTCCTTGTTTCTCTTTTGATCAAAACTCTTCTACTCACCCTTCCACACTTAGTAACCTGTTACATGTGATTAGTGACTATGAGTGTGACCACACCGACCGCCTAGGTGGGCTTCATTTTTAGTCACACTCACTAAGATATGTAACTTAGGGGTTATTTAGTAGCATCTGAATCAGCATCTTAATGGTTCAGATGTCTGAATGGTTCAACACTTAATGGTTCAAAGTGTTTGTTTCGCGAGCAAATGTCTGAACGGTTCAAACATTTGCTTTTGAATGGTTAAACATTATACTAATGATGAATGGTTAAGAGATCTAGTGCTAAATAGTTAGGACATTTTGTTTGAATTGATAAGACATTTGTCAGCTAGTTCCTATGGACTGAGTCTAGTGCTTTATACTAGCTATTATTAGTTTAAACATTTTAATGGTTCAGACCTTTTATTATTCAACATTTAATCATTTATAAGTTATCAACGCAAACCCTTTAGTGTTACAGATCATAATGCATCGATACCAACCACCATGACCACTTATAATTTTCTCTATATCTTTCCTTCACTCAATCACCTTTACAATTACTATAAACAATAGATAGGTTGTTACTGACTTTTACTTCATGTTTATAATAAAAACTTTGATTAAATTTGGTTTTGTTCTTTGAGATCTAATGAAAATAAATATTTTCATTTAAAATATTAAAAAATCAATTTACCTATAGAAATTTTATCAGTTATTTTGATTTCATTTATAATATTTCATCATTTGTGTCATTTAGTATCAGATTAAAAACAAATTGTAAAACATATAAATTGAAATTAAACAAATAATAAAAATTTTAAACTGAGATAAATGTTTTTAAACTCTTGAAAACAAATGATTATTTTTGTAAAAATTCAAGGAGTAAAATTGCATTCAAACTCTTCTAACTGTTCTACTTTTATACAAACACATTAAAATAGAAATCAAACATCTAAGAGACATCTTGTTTAATGCAAATTTTTTGTTCGTATAAATATGGTTTCACCCTTCTTTAAAAATTTAATAGTAAAAATGTAACTAGATATTTTATGAAATTGATATAGATATAAGGTCGATGTTGCTCAATAATCAAAAACTCAACACAAATATACCTAAAGAGGGGCCTCGGTAGAAGTTTTCAAACTTTTGTATGTGCTACACATTTATTGGAGATCATCGTTGGTAAACACTAACGTACGCAATATGTGCCCAAAAACACACGATAATAATATTTTTAACCAAGTGGGCAGTTGTTAATATTGAAAATTTTGATGTCATATTGGTTATATTTTATTTACACTATAAATACCTACGCATTCACATATTGAACAGATGGATCGTGATATAATGTATTATGTTGATATGTTTAAAGTATTACACATGTCTTACTAGTTAATGTTGTTTGGAACATGATTAATGAATATGACATGAGTTAAGCCCAAGTTATCATCTTTTTCATACGTGTAATCGAGTAAAAATAGTTTCAAGCTAGCTTAGACATTTAGTTAATGAGGGGAGAGATCAAATAATAACTTATTCTTTATGAAAACTATAAAAACCAATGTAACATGAAAATATAACAAGATAAAATTCAAAAACAAAAAATAACATGAAAATGAAAAATACACAAAAATGTTTCTCTAGTTTCCCTTTTTCATAAAAGATTAAAAAAAATAAAAAAACTCGATTTTTTTACGAAATTCATTTTACACATGTGTAAAACCAGATTTACACATGTGTATAATTTACAGGATTTACGCATGTGCAAATAACGAAAATATTATTATTTTGATAATAACTTCAAGATTGAAACATAGATGAATGTTGAAATGACAATGCTGCGTATTGATCAAGACACAAAAATGATAATATAAGTAACACGACTCCAATCATCTTTCGAGGTCACAATATATGTTAACATGATCAAATTACAAAAAATCAAATCAACAAAATATGAAGACAAACATGAAATAGAAGTTGATGGAACCAATCATATTCTTATGGTGATGGTATTAAGAGATCAACAAAATTGATCATAAATGGAAATATGTTCACGTATTAATTTTAAGCTTAATATGTTAGTTTGACAAAAGTTATTAAAATGTTTATAGATAAATGGTCACTTATATATAAATTTTAAGTTGAAGTTAATATATGATGGTCAGTTTTCTTTCAATTCATTTGAATTACGTAAATGTTATTAGAACTCATCTAGCCTCATTCGTCTTGTACGATACGTGATGATATATAATTCATTTTTGTGTTACTTTCTATCATTTATTTTATGTATAAGATAAGATATAAGATTCTCCTTCATGTATTTTTATGTTATATAAATATAAACACCATTTTACCTTGAAGAGCCATAGAAAAATCTTTTGGAGTAAGAATCAAATATGGGATAACGTATAACTTTAATCATATCAGTTTAATATATTCTTGTACGGAATTCAAGAAATACTATAAATTAGAATGATTCCTTCCCCATAAGATGTAATTGACAAAATTTGAAGTCACTTAAAAAACTGAAGAAATATTGGAAGTCAACATTCATTGCAACCTTAGGGTTCTCTATAGTTAACTCTTTGTCATCCGTTTTACTTGTTAAGTTTGATGTTAAACTTTGTAATTTTGTTGATTATCTGATTTTCTTCATTTGTTAAAGTATAAAGGTTATAGAAAAAGAGAAAGTGAAAAGAAAAACGATCTTAATTACTATTACATTTGTGGTTTATTGTTTTATCACACTAAAATGACCATAGCTATCTTCATGCCTAAAATCTCGTTTTCTTCTTCAATCTTCTACGTGTGCATTATTACAACGAATTTATTCACATGACACAACTCAAAATGCACATAAAATTCAAGGTTATATTAATCTGTATGTAGTAGTGAGATGAATATAAAGAGACTTTAGACTGAAATATTTATATAGCTAAAGTCACAAAATGTAATACTTATGAACAAATTTCATTTCTCTTTTTTGTTCCTTTTCACACGTTAATAAATAAAATAATCTACAAAATCATACAACTGAAATGCATTCAAATGAGTTCACTTGTAAACACTACCTTGCACTTAATCATGTGCATGAAATTCACGTGCTAGTATTTGTAATGGGTTGATTGTAAGAAATATGAATCGTTTCTAGTTAGATCAACTAGTTAAATCTGTTTACGCGTGTTGTGTATGTGATGGACATGATTAATCAAGGCTTAGATAAACCATCATAGTCGGAGATGATGACGAAAAAATCAAAATTCATTCGTTTCGCATTAATACCCAGAACCGAATGAATAGTGTTACAATTTTTGAAAATCCTACCAAACAAAATAACAATGGTAATAAAAATATATTACTAACCGGGTTCAAAACTGGGATAGTCAATTGCGGTTGTACACCATAAATGATAATAAATTTTAATTAAAAAATAAATTTAGTCATCTTTTGAGGCGATTAATAAATTTTAATAAAACGTTTATTATCACCACCATTTTTGGAGCGGTTTGCCCTCCAAACAAAAATAATAAACTTTAATTATAAAAGTTACTTGAGGCGTTTATAAACAATCATTATTAAATTGAATTTAATATAAAAATCATTGTTATTACGGTTTCTTTCCTATTGGATTAACATATGCATAATTTAAATGAAGGTAAAAGAATTCAAACTAGTGTCTTCAAAGTTCAATCATGCTTTTAATTATATTCCCAACTAAAAGGAACATTAGAGCTAGTTGAAAATTCATGTTCGACACATGTCATTTACAACACATTTCACGTCTCTTCTAAGATGTACACTTACTTTTTCTATGTTTAAAGTATAATAAACATGTAACTTTTAAGTGGTTACATTTTTTATAAAAGTAAGTTTCTATAATTTACATAGGACAACGAATAAACTTGTTTAAACCATATAAAAATAACACTTACTCTTTTTACACAAATTAAAATGCTATATCATTCATAAAAGCCTGAAAGGATGTGGCCTAGCGAAAGTAAAGCATAAGCGAGAGATCAAATTCTACCATTCATAAAACATGTTTACCTTTTTAAAACAATTAGCAAAACCATACCATATTATCATTAACACAGCATGGGTGTCCCTTTTAAAGTAGTATGATGTATCATATACAAAACATGTCATTATCAATAGTCGCTATTTGATTTGATTATAAAGCGATTACTTTTTAGCACATAAATATGTTTTGGCTTCAAATTAATCTTATTGGTCCAAACTTATTCTTTAAATGCTATATAATAAAATAATAAAATGATAATGACTTAATTTGTATGGAATATAGTAGATTGAGTGCTATTTGTGGTGAGTGTTATTGTCAATGCTTTATTATCATGCACATGGGACAATCCCTGTCAAATTCTGGCACGTGCCAATTATGCCCCACAAACAATATACCTGCCTCTCATAAGAAGTAGGTGCTTTTTACATCACTCAACTAAAAGTCTAAAAGTCATTGTTACACCATGTCCATAGGAACATCTACAACTGTTGATTTTCGGAGTGTTTCGAGGACTAAAGTGCTTGTAGAATGATGATAACCGATGTGTATATAGTGTTGTTCGTTCTTGTGAGATAGAGGGTTCGTGTACTGTGACGGATGATGATATGGATTCAATAATAGGATTAGATGTGTATGTATGTTTGTCGTTCAAATAAAAGAATGTTTTAAAGAGATACTGTCTAACGGGTTTATACAAGTGAAGAGAGAGGAGAGAAGGGCGGAGTGTTTATGAGATGATTTTAAGGTTGTGAAAGGGACAATTTAGTCGGGGGGGAGGAGTTGTTGATGCAAACTTGATTTTGAGATTAATTGTCATGAAAATTAAAATTAAAATTAAAATCAAAATGTTTTTTTTTGGGAGAATTCAAATTCAACTTCAGGTCGAATCAAATTCGAACTTTGTTCTAAATTTAAACTTGAATTTATTTGAATCGAATCTGGTTTCGTAGATTCAAAATTTAAATAATTCAATTCGATTAATTCAAAATTCTAACACATCAATTTAAAGAACACCTTAATTGTGATTGTGAGTGCTCTAAGAATTGGATTTACATTACTCCAAACTATGCGTTGTCAGAATTTTAATTCAATTCGATTAATTCAAAATTCTGAAAATCGAGCATTTAGCATTGTAAGTTTGTTTTGTAAATGAGTTTAGAATAACATTTCAAGTAATTTGCTTTCTAACATGTAACTATTAACCATGTAAGATTTATTGTGTGTTTCCGATATGAACGGGACAATGAGCATGGATCTTAGGATTCATATTGATAATAATAAGACTTGAATGATTAGATGCTAAAATATAATAATAATGAACATGATGAAGAATATAATAATGATGAACACGATAAAGAACACCAACGTGTTTAATGTTTGATGTTTATTGATATATTGTTGAAATCATCATCCTTGAAGGATGATGATATATTATTGTTGATGATGAATTTAATTCACCCTAACAAGTGGTGAATTAATCACCCTTTACAATGATAATATGTGCTAATATATATACTAGTCTAGTATTTACAATAATTACAAAGCAATCCCTAGACTAATATTTTGTTGCTATTGTTCTTCAAATCTTCAATTTCAATAATGTTGAAAATCTTCAATTTCTTGAAAGATAAAATACCCAACAATACTCCCCTTAAATTGTAGATTTCCAATATGAATTGAAGCTTGATCTTGTTTTTATTTAATAGTTGTCCAAAGTTAAGAAATTTTGTTGTTGATGCGGAAGCGAGGTCTTCAAAACTTTGGTACCACTATATTATGTAACAATGTTACTTGTTTTTGTTGATGAGAGCCCGAATACGAAGCCCAAATTTGTTTTGTTGATCATAAGCCCAATCTTCAACACTTGAGCCCAATTCCAACTAATGTTTTTGTTTAATAATGGAGCCCAAATAC
>BJCM01265327.1:0-12921 GCA_018326385.1 Flaveria bidentis
ATATATAATTTTTATTTTTCTCATTACGAATGGGGAATCTTTCTAAAAAAAATCTATCTGCCAAAACGATATTCGTCAACTTCAATACACGATGCCCCTTGCTATAAGAGAAATAATCATTTAATAAGTTATTTTAATATAAAAGAAAAAAGAAAATATGTAAATTTTTTAATTTAAAAAATTTGCAAGTGATGGTCTCAGAAATAAATATGTAAAAATTATCAAAATTTGCATGCTTCTAACAGTTCTGGACTTTCTGAATTTCAAGTTCCTATATTCAGAATATCATGTATCATATTTCTTAAGATTGCACCATACATATATTAGCATATGAGTTTCATGGAATCAGACGGCTATCACTTAACATCAAACCCGGTCCCAACCCGTACACAACACATTACCCCGTCTCAGTCATTTTAGGTTT
This sequence comes from Flaveria bidentis, assembly GCA_018326385.1. Taxonomy (NCBI): domain Eukaryota; kingdom Viridiplantae; phylum Streptophyta; class Magnoliopsida; order Asterales; family Asteraceae; genus Flaveria; species Flaveria bidentis. The sequence continues at coordinate 425 of BJCM01265327.1, forward strand.
CAAGTTTCCCCGTCAGATTCGGCTCGATTGTCATCCCTAAACCAACATCATGAAACTGGAAGGCTGCTGAAAGAGAGTCTTCTGTATTTTCCGACCTGTATTATTAAACATCATGTTCTAAATTCTTAAATTCAGATCAACACTTATTAATCATCAACTCTGGGAGGTAGTCTGAACTTTCTTCGTAAATCGTAGAACCACTTTCTCTACCGTACTCGTTACCGCTACCATGATCACTATTATAACTACCATCTGATGTGCTCGACCCATCAGACGTATGGCTACTGCTCGACTGTGATGATAAACTTACATCACTGCCCATCATTTGATCAGTGTCAATGTAACTGCAAATGTTATAAAACAAATGTCATTAAGAGCTAGGTATGATTTCAAGCATAATTAACAGTCTCTAATCCACCTACCTCCCTTTTGGGAATTCAGCTACAAGACAAAATTTAGGCCTCTGTTCCAATAATTGTTGTATAGGAATAAAACTGCATAATACACACAACTTATTTAAGAAAATATACTTTGTGAAAATGCATAATAAAATAATAAAGTTATATAATACCTAGCGTTGTAACATCTATTGCTCCAGTCACCCTCACATGCCAGACCTTCTCTGTTTGATATATCCTGTTCAAGAGAGGAAACAGTTTCAAACTTTGGCATATTTCTTTATACTTTCGTCAATTTTGACCCGATTCCTTCGGGTCGAATAATATTTTCTTAAACTAAAATGGAAATGGGTAGATGTTGAAATGGGTCCAAATTCTAGTTTGAATAAATACCTCTTGCGATTTGTTTTATTCCATGATTAAACATTGTATAGATAATATTGATTTCGTATTCATAAATAAAGCATGGACTGCTTTTCAAAATGAAAGAAAAACATTTGCAGGTCAACGTGTACTAAAAACATGTAAATAAACATACAAGATGTCCAAGGAGCTTGAATTCCCCTGCAAGAACAGCTGCCACAAACCGCTCAACTTCAATCTGTGGATGATCATTAAAAATATAATAAATAAGGAAGAAAAAAGAGGAAAAAGGGAGGTTAGCCCACACCATTAGCTATGATCCATACCTAATTTAGTGGTTTTGACAATTTTACCCGTGATAAAATAAACATGGCCAGTGAGATTGATAATGGTGAAATAGTAAAAACATGCTAATTTAGCGATGTATGGATAAAAGTGGCGGTGTACAAATCAGCTCCCTGGAAAAAAAGACCAAGGTACTGTTCCTTACTTCCTTTAGATGCATACAGTCTCGTAATATCATCACCTCCAAATTATCTCCACCACCATTGCCAGTAACATTCCTACAATTTTGAACTTCAAGTTAAAACCACAGCTAAAGATCAACCAAAGCAAGTCATGGAAAACTGACATAGTTATGACACAATGGTCACTTACTTTAAAAATGCACCAGTGAATGAGTAAGATGTTGAAAGATCAAGATGCTTCAATCTTCGTAACCCCTGAAAAAGAAAAAAAATTAGTGCTTCTATTTAATGTAGGGAAAGACTGAACGAGGGATCATCATTTAGTTGATTATATCAATATTTCAGATGTGTGCACTAAGCCTCTCAAAACAATAATGGGTCAAAACAAACAGCCTTACAAAAGTATCAATGTGGTTAGAATGGACCCTGGTTTTTCTGGGAAGAAAAAGTATCCAGATGGGTTCACGCACTACATATGGCTTTACAGGGGCCAATGGCAAGAAAAGGCGATGGTTGTGACAGAGACGGTGGAGTTGGCAGTGGCAGGGCGGTGGTGGAGGTGATGGTATTGGATGCTGTGATGGCGGTGATTGGCATAGGTGGCGACGGCGTTGGAGGTGACACTAGTGACAATGGCTGTGGAGTTGACAGTAGTGGTGATGACTATGGTGACAATGGTTGTGTAAGTGGTGACCAGTAGGTCGTGGCAGCAGACAGTGGCATTGGTTGGTGCTGGCCAATTTGGGTCCCTTCACATGTCTCATAGGCGTGACCCATTTTAACCTATTGGCTATTGCATAATTTGATTAACCCAAATTAACCTTTTTAGCAAACATAAATTACTCAAATCAACCCATTTCTTCAAGACTGAGTCATGATTGCCTTGTGTGTACCTTTACCAGCATACGAGCCTTGTAGTCATGTAGCTTAAATCCTTTTAGTGCTAGAGTTGTTATGTTAGGACAGTTGAGGACGAATTCATTGCAGGTTGGGAATTTCAAACCATCATCTCTACCTGCAAACAGAAACTGAATTTTTTTAATTGTTCAAGTGTCGGTAGTGAAACACAAACAAAATTATATAAGAGGCACACACCTGTTTTTGAAGATTCAAAAACCAAACGTTCTATTAAGGGACAATTTCTACTTATCGATTCCAATGTATGCCTCAATTCGACATGCCTAGCATTACAGATTTGCTTAGTACTTGGGAAATAGAAGCATAAAGAGAACAAGAAGACACATGATGGCAATAGTGCAATACTATCATCCAGGTTCTCATTTGTAAATATAGTAGTTAGAGGTGGCAAGATGGTTTGGATGAAAAGTTGGATAACAGCTCAAAGCATGGTCAGGTTGTGTTCACTGCAAACACTTTCTCATCCATTTCTAAAAACTTGTTACTTTTTACTAATGGTTAATGTGTTGAAATTTTATTAAAATAAAAATATTAGCATCATAATAATAAAAAAAATCAAATAAGAAGTTTAGGAGATCTTATAGTTAGAAATGGATATTGGGTGACTTTATAACCCATTCAGATGAAACAGAACTCAAATTGACCAATTCATAGGTAAATGTGTCAAAAATTTCCACCTAAGTTGGTGGTTAATATTTGGTAATGTTAAGTATAAATGATTATGAAACCCCTCCTTACAGTAATAGATGATGAAATCAAAATCTTAAATTCAAATACTTTAAAATACCTGGAGCTTAATTACCATCGAAATATAATTTAGCCTACTTCCATCTAAATGTCCCAAACTATGCCACTAAATATTGTGACAGACAGTTCACACAGCATTTATGTGGCATAGAAATTTAAGTCTGTAACACCCTAATTACAGAAGATATATGATTCCAACAAAACATATAGAGAACTTACAGGCCCACAATTTCTAGATCAAGGAGAGATGGGCAAGCTGATAATGATGTCAAGAGGGAAGCATTGTCCATTCTTTCAATGTTGTAAAGGTGTAATCTTCTCAAATGAACCCTTTAGATTACATGAGCCCAAGAAAAAAATCAGTATATAAACAACCCTTGAAAGAACTGACTTGATTTATTACACTAGAGAAATCATACCCGTATCCAGGGGCACCAGCATTGCCACTCAAAGAATTCAGACAGGACCTTGTTAGAATAGAAGATTCCTTTCCTTGCCTTGATCTTTTGTCATTCCATGAAATTCCTGATGCGTCGTTTGCATTCCTAATGCTATAAACTAATGGTTGAGACGAAAAGAAAGGTGGAGCAGGAATGGCCGGTAATACACCAAGCCTTATAGACCTGAGTGTGACAGAAATATAAGTAGTATTACACAAAAAGATGTCAATTTCAGCACATATATAGCTTTCAAAGGCAAAGCAATATATCCTTCCATATAAAGGAAAAGAAAAGGTCTCACTTAAGTGCATCTCCAGCTCGATGGATCATAGTCGACACCACAGCGTTGTTGACTTTAGGGACTAATGTAGCCAAGTCAATGTTAGCAAAACACAGAGGATCCATTGCACACTTCTGAAAAAACGAGCAAGTAGCCGCAACATAACACACACTCTGCGTATCAAGCATCGAAAAAATCTGCAAATCATTACACAAGACAAGTGAGTGAAGCCAAAAGACAACAACAAGTTAGCAGATAAGAAATCAAAGCCATAACACGAAGGAGAAGGCTGAAAACTGCTCATAAACATCTAAACAAAATAAAATTCACGATATCCTTCTTCAATTTCCTAGTACTCAGAGAACATGAACAGAAATCAGAAAGAAAACTATTTACAATAGCCATACAAAACAGAATCCATAATAATTACTCAACACGTTTATAAAAGATTAACACGTTAAATACAAAAAACTAACACTGAGCTAAAAAAAATTCATCATCCTTCTTCCCTGTAGAATATGCACAGAACTACAGAAGCAGTTTGCGTAAACAAATCCAAATTAAGAAAAGTGACTCCATGAATTACACGATACAACTGAATTAAGTTTTAAAAAAACGACAGTAGATTAATCAGATCAAGCAGCAAAATCAAAATTCATCACACCACACAATTAAACAAAACTAAAACATCACCACAAACACATCAAACCAGAAGCTGAAATTCAAAACCAAAAGCTGAAATTCAAAACCAAAAGCTAATCGCATCAAACGCAACAAACGACTAAACCTCAACGAAAAACCACATAGGTAACCAAATCAGATCCACATACCTTAACAGTAAGGTCCGGCGAGAGCGGCCAGGCAACCGCGTTATGATCACACGAGCATCTCCTCGCAGATCTGTTTCCAGCTTCAACCAACAGCGCTCCGAGGCGCATCGCGCGTTGAATCAAACGATTCTGATCGGAATCGGAGGCGGAGGACTGCACAAGGCGGTCGAAGGAGGAGGTGATCGCCGGCGGCGAGTCGGAGAGAGATAAGAAGGAGGCGAGAATAGCGTCCATGGTGACGTAATCGGCCGGAGGTCTCAGGCGTTTGGCGGTGGAAGATGAAGAAGAAGATGAAGATGAAGGTGAAGATGAAGGTGAGAAGATGATGGAATCCATCAAATGGAGGTTTTTTTCAGTGCAACAGAGGTAGTGAGTGTACGGATGTGAGAGGGGGGAGAGGGTGACACGTGGGAGTGAGGATTGTGTACGTGTAGGTGTAGATTGGTCCCTGGGCTACACATATAGAAAGGGGTTTATTGGATGACTTCATTATTTTAGTTCCCACCTTTCGTTATTATATTCCTTTTGCGTCATGGAAGTTTATTAAATTGATGATAATAGGAAGAGAATCTAGATTAGTAATTAACTAAAGAACCAATAATCACCGGTTCAAGATAATAAAAAAAGTGGTGGAGTTTTAGGTTCAATCGGGATAAAGATATACTAGATTAATATAACATATATATTTTTTAAAACGGGATCATACATTTATCATTAAAAAATAATGATAATTAATTAAATAAATCAGTATCTTCATGATATGACATGAAACAAGCGTGTGAGTTTTTTTAGTTAAATTTTGTATATCAATTACATACTCAGTTTGATTTTAGAAAATAACCAAAAATAATTCGATTTTTGGGCAAGGATTCGAATATGAAACTGTGAAGGGAGAAGCACGTACTCCAAACATGATATCGTCATTTGGCGGAGATAGTAAAGGTTGGCTATTTTGAATCTGTATAACAAAAGTGTAACAACGGTTCCAAGTGGTGCGGACGACCTTTCGTTTACACTGTGCACGTGCGATGAATACTTTCAAGACATGAACGTTGCATTTGTTCAGATGCTTGTTTGTGATGCTTTGAGAAAGTCTATCAAGTGGCACCTGGTACCGATGACAGGTCACGTTCATCATCAAAACGGTTTAGCATTTGAAGATAGCTCCAAAACATGTATAGATATCGTTACGTCTGATTAAAGGTCAATATGACATTGTCTTAAGATATAAACATCATAACTCAAAGTCGAACATAACATGTTTCGAAACCAGACACAAATTAAGTGCATACAATAACTGACTTGATGGCTAACCATCCTTTGGGGCTGGCATCAAATAAAGCTTATCTTCTTGCTGCTGCTGTTGACTTCCACCTGCATTCCTCCTTTCTTCTGCCAATAACGCCTGCAAATCACTACCATTTGCTAAACTGTTAAACTCCACCGCCTTTGACGGCATTGTTGGATACCGCCTTTGACAAAATGTCATTAGTCTTTTAACTGATTGCAGGTATTTTCGAGTTGTTTCATCGTTCATCACGTGGGCCACACTGTTCGTGTAAATTTTTTCACGGGCTGAACGTTCGTGAATACCAACCATAGTAACACCAATTGGCCAAGGTGCGTTCCCGATTGCCATTCTGATGTAATGATCCATTGCAGCTAAGTAATCCCGCTTCATGCAGCAGTCCACCACTAGCATTAATGCTTGCCTAATGTCATCAGGCAGAACCTATAATTTCAAAAATAAATAAATAACACGAGTTAAAAGCAATGACAAGAATATTTCTGGAACACCTAGAGTACTGTCATGTAAATGCAATCTCATATGAAAAATAAGTGTCAATAGGTAATAATGAAGAGATTTAGCCGTTTAGCTAAAAAGACAATGAGTCAAGTGACGTGCAAAGGTCTCCAATGGTGTATTACAATTGCTTTAATAAATAATATTATTTAATTACTTCTGTAATCATATGTATATTGGTTGATTATGAAAAAATCAAAAAATAAAGAGAAGCACATCCTGTCCAAAGTATACACCCAACCCGCATGAACTCTTCCAGTTCAGTATTATCTAAATCTATCAACCCATTTGACGTTTTGGCATGTTCATTCTTTTAGCTAAAGGCTTTTTATTTGACCTATGACCTATTTATATAATTAAACACAACCTGGAACAACCTATGCATAAGATTATTTACAAATGAGCTTAAACTTCTTTTTGATTCTTGCAATGGGGAAGACCAGAAAGATCAATAGTAGGATCAATAGATTGCTCACTGATGCGATCTTGCAAATAGTCTTATTAACTTTTCCTTTTGACTAAGCTTAAACTTCTAATTTTGACTTTCTCAAATGTTTGTTTGCACCCATAAATTGTATTGCCCTATTGGTATGATCTTAGCTTTTCAAACCTGATATGAAATTGTGAAAATTAGTATTTGAAATAGATTACAACACTTCTTTAGAGTTGCCTAATGATAATAAAACTGAACACTTGCATACTATCGTATCAATGGTCTACAACTTTTTAAATGTATTATAGCATTCACGTGTACGGTGTATCTACTCTACTATCTTATAGTGCTGTCTAAAGACTTCTAAAGTAAACATATGACATAACTTGTAGAATGTATAATACTATTCTGTTCATCAAGCACCTTTTCTCAGCTATGAGGTAACCTTTCCAGTCCATAATAATTTAATTAGTAAAACAAGAAAACTAATAATTTAGAACATTAACTGTACCAAAATAATGTACTACCAATTCTTAATATAATTTTCACATCAATAAATATACATTTATATCAAATACTTATTCACTAGTGAGCTAGTTTGACTATTATGTGTTGGAAGGTCATTCAACCATGCTTAGATCCACTTAACACTTTCTACAACCCTGAACATGATGCTCATCTTAACATGGCCATGAACTTTTACAGCAAGGTTGTCCCAATTCCGTGGTAGATACATGAATAATGCCATTTGCAATACTAGAGCACTCTTAGGATAATGCAGTGATTTCACACCAAATAAAAACTCAAATGGTTCACTATCCTTTCCAACAATAACAAGTTCTTAAACGTATCAGATGAACACCCTCACAAGCAAGCAACGCTGCATTAACGCATATAATTTCTAACCCAACTCTTCTAGAATCTAGGGGCATTGACATTGAGTAATGCACCATCACAATGCTTTTAAACAACGGTTACAGATTAATATTATCAATCAAAGACTCTTTAATAAACATATATATATAATGTGGGCATCAAAATTCAAAATCAATATTCCATCATTACAGAACATACCTTCTTCCTGCAGAACTTGAACAAAGGATTCAAGTACCTTGCACACTGCTTAAACGTCGCGAACGTCGACTTCCCCTTTGCCGTCCTCTTCTCCACCTCACTCATCTCATCCAACTCCTGGTTCCACTCAATTAACAACTTCTTAAAAAACACAAGAATCTTATCCTCATCACAAAGCTCCCCAAAATTCGCCTTCATCCTCTTAAAATCCTTATCCTGATCCATCCCCGACGAACCACCATCACCACTAACATCATCCTCACCCCCTCCCCCATCCTTATCCTCCGACGCCTCCTCCGTCGCCCTCCGTTTCCGATCACTCACAATACCAGACTTCTGCCTCTTCTTCAACTCAACAATATCCCTCAGAAAATCATTCGTCTGCCCCTCCGTCATATCACTATCATCAAGCTCAAATAACCCCGCCTTCAGCACATACTTCAACCGGTCCAACCGGTCGTCATCACTCTCCCCAAACAATGTCACCGGCTGCTTCAAAAACCTCAGCCGGCGGATCACCTCCTGTTTCGGCAAATTCAGCGAGTCTATCTTCTGTTCGTCGCTTATCACCGCTTTTGACGATGAACCGGTGCCGGATTCAGGTTTTGACTTCGTTGAATCGAGCTTGAAGTTAGGGTTTGATGAAGGATTGAGATCGGGTGAATTCGATTCGCTTTGGTTTTGGTTTTGACGGAGGCGTTTGGCTTCGGCGTCTCGTTTTTCTTCTTCGCGAAGCTTTTGGATCCGTTTTTGTTCAATTTCTGAACGTTTGAAGACCTTTCGTCCTCCGGTTTCTTCGGAGAGGCTTTGCCTCTTCTTTAGAAGCTCTTGCTTCAGAATATCCATGGTGATTTGAAATCTAGGGTTTCTGAACTCCTTCCCGTTGAAAACGATGAGTATATGATGATATTTTGTTGTCGGTGAATTTTACGGGAGAATGTTTATATTACGACCTTGTATGCTTTGTTTATGTCGTGTCGCCCCCATAGCTTACATGTTATAGACTTCTAGTAGGTTAACTTTCATTATATGATTATTTTTTGCAGAGCAAAATTTTTATTAAAAACAGGATAGCAAAAAGCTAAAAAAACCTTGAGAAAATAATAAAAATAGAGAATTAAAATAATAAAAATAGAGAATTACGACAAACAACAGAACAAAAAAGTAACTAATTATCCACCATAAGAACTAGAAGAAACCGCTACTTTCCATTGATATTCATTCTATTCTTAGCCCACAAGAGGTTTAAGAGTGTAATGTCATTCTATTCTTAGCCCACAAGAGGTTTAAGAGTGTAATGTAATCAATAATCAATTGAGGAGACATTACTTTTTAAGTGAAAATAATTTCATTCATCGTTTTCCAGATGCACTAACAGATTTTTAGGATAATCGTGTGAATTATTTTTCTTTTGACCTCATATCCTGACAATGTTTTGTGAAGATCAATTAGATCCCGATATGAGAAGACAAAAATAGAAGGATCTTGCACCATTGGCTAATTTGTGCCCGCACAAGGTTCGCAATAGGACATGTTATAAATTGGTGCTCCTAGAATTCATTGCAACCCCTCACACATCTTGCATATATGGCTATCCACATGAATGTTCTTGTGACGAAGGACATAAAGGGTGGAGATTTTATTTATTTCATCCCGTCAATTGAATATGTTCACTTTTTTCCGAACCAATTGTTCCAATTGAAATTTTATGACCCAACTTGTGAAGAAGCCAAGGAGATTAAAATAACGTTTGGTTGGAAGGAATGAAATGAAATTAAGAAACTAATATAATTTTTAAGTAAAATTGTGTTTGAGTGAGCAACTAAAAGTAAACTCAAGGAAATGTTTCACCTCAAATTCTTTTGATTGTGTGATTTCAAAATCCTTCAACCTAAAGAGGGAATTTGAAATCACACAACCAATGGAATTTGAGATGAAACATTTTGTTGAGTTTTAAATTTCATTACCTACTCAAACAGAATTTTAATTAAAAATTATACTAGTTTTTTAATTCCATTCAATTTCTTCCAACCAAATGTCCCATAAATGTTTGATTTCTTGCATTTCGAAGGAATTCTCATTATTTTTGTAGTCCAGCACCATTCATCTTGGGTTGATTTAAAATCAACAGATTAAAGAAGCAAACTATTCAATTCTTTTTCTTCAACATCCCCAATGGGATTTCTTTTCCACTGCCAGATGCACTCAACTAACCTCATGTTTACATGAAAACAATCTTTGACCCATATCCACTTATTATTTTCGATAGCAAAAATGACTTTGCAATTAAACCTAACTCTACTCTATGTTCAAAAAATTTAAAAATTATAGTCACATTATGGTATTTCTGTTTTTTCAAATATTCATAACATCTTAAATGTATGCATATTTCAATGTCTTTTATAAACTTTTGGACAAACCATCAATCTTTATCTAAGTTTAGGTATTGGTAGAGTTGCACATTCAATCTAGTTCAGGTCGAAAACTGATCCTATTCTAATTCAAAAGCGACAGTGAAACTACTTTGGGAGAAACCGGTATCATATCAGTTTAATTCGCTAGTTTAAAATCGATTCGAAAATATAATCATTGAAACCTAATAAAACCAAACTGAACTAAAACTAGTGTCAAACCTTACTTGTTTTTCTTATAAATCACAATTTACAAACCAAACTTGTTTGACCCTGTATGGTTATAACTTTCTTTTACTTGATCCAAACCTATTTTAAGACTAACTCGGTGGCCCAAACTATAGTTCTACACACCTTGAAGTACAAATAATCAAGATCACATAAAATTAGAGGTGTACAAGCCGATTTTTTCCCAAGTCGATTTCATTTCTAAACCTGTATCCAGTTTGTTTCTGATAGAAACGGTTCGAGTTAGGAATTGTTTGATTTGCTTCTGGTCCGGTCGAAATTTCTGACCCACTAACCCGGGCAAAATTTCTGACCACTAATCCGGTCAAACATTTTGACCGGTCAACGTATTTGATTTTCATCTTTCGCGTCTGATGTCACACCCCGACCGACGGCGGAATCATAGGGGCGGACGAATGTGAGACGATTGCTCATAGCATATGGAACTAATTAAGTCGAAATAATATTAAATGACATTATTCATTAAACATTGCAAGACAAATAAGTAATTACAAAATAATCAAGATACAACCAATAACATAAGACTTTTAATTTAAACTAGGTCCAAGTCATATATGAGCACAAGAAAATCTTCAAGTAGGAAACCTGAAACATGTTAAAAATAAAGGGTCAAATATAAAGTTGGTGATGTAACATCTTGTAATTTTGTTAACCAAATGTTAACTGCGTTTATTCTTATAAGGGTCATTGTGATCATATATGGAACTTGTGGGTTCTTTATTGCTTGTTTTTTTTTATTAAATGTTAATGAGTTAAGCAATTAAATTATATACAATGATAATAACTAAAACATTGATAATGTTAATAATAATAAAGGTAAATTATAAAAATATTGTTTATAATAATAATAAATTATAATAAATAAATACCAATAATAATAATAATAAATTATTAAGTATAGTAAACTTAAAATGGTTGAAACTTAAAGGAAATAAAGTTTAAGGGGGTTCATTGTCAATTTATAAACTTTAATATAAAGATTTGGGCATAAAATAATAACAAAGTAAACTACAAGGTCAAAATGTGTAACTTTAAAAGTTACATCCCATCCCCCCGCCAACTTTTTACCCCGCAAATCTGGCGAGAGCTCCGGCCACTCTCCGGCCGAGCTCCAGCGGCTTCGAATCGCCTTTTTCTCTTCGAATTCCAACCTCAAATTGTTCCAATCGTTTCATGAATGTGATTCGAACACAATAATGACCTTCAATCGAGTTAAACAACGGTTATGGATTCCAAACAAATCGAGTAACCGAAGCTTTAAACTTTGGAGCCGTTCGGACATTAAAATTCAATAATAATTGAATTAATTGAACCTAATCGATCTTCTATCTATCTCCAATCATTTACCATTTCCAATTTCTACTGAAACACACAAAATCTATATTTCCGAGTAACCGTTGAAGCCGCGACCTGCACTGTATGCGAACACCACTCTCCGGATTTCAATACCCAAAATTGATAGAGGGCTTTTACTCACCAAGATCCTTGAAAGCTTTCTACAACACGGATTTGAGTTTTGTTAGCGTTTGCCACTTGAATTAGTCTCAACATTGATCGCGATCGTTCTTCATTTTTGTAACCTCGATTCGAACAAAATTCTGGTAATTACACACTCACAAACACTCGATTTTACATAGGGAACAAAATCCCTATGGTTAATTCGGGTAACAACACCGTCTTGATCTTCAATTTTGGTTCGAATCAACTTAGGGTTCATTCGATTTGGGGCTAATTTGAAACTGATGTTTTTAAGATTTGGGAACCAAGTAAAACGCGGCTAAGGCCTTGGTTCACTAGTTACCCACTCACCCTATCAAGCAGGAGGTCCCCGGTTCGAACCCGGGGAGTTTCACACAATTTTTTAGGCCTTTTTGGCCTTTAAAATAAATATTAAAAATTTCTAAAAATTATGGAAAATTATTTTATAAACCTAGTTTATTTTAAAATCAGTTAATTAATTTTTCTGTAATTATTTGATTAAAAATTACCTTCATATTTTTATTAGAAAATTCTAATGCTAATGTTATAGTTAACTTACTTTTATTTAAAAATTAGATTTTAAATAATAGTTTTTATTATTTCA
>BJCM01265328.1:0-35674 GCA_018326385.1 Flaveria bidentis
AGTTATTTTCAGTTGTTTGTATAATCTGTTAGATGTCACTATCAGGTGACATCTGCTGACGTCACATTCCTCTATAAAAGGAATGTTGACCTAATTTGTAAATGGCCGAAGCTTATGAATGAATGAATATATTATCTTTTTCAGAAATCTTTCACTCTCTATAACCGTCACTGTTTGATTGAATATTTATATTACTCTTGCTTAAATTTCGTCTAATTCTAGTACTATTCCACTGCAAATCATAACCTAATTGATCAAACTAGATCTTAGATCCTATCACTTATGGACATCATTAATAAGCTTAAATCATTCAAGTTAGACATGAAGAGAAAAGAATTTAATCAGACAATGATGCCATCATCTTGTTTCACTCCAAATGTTGCATTACTTTCTTTTGTTGCAAGCTCTCCAATGTAGGCATCATGACAAGGAGGAGTAAATACATGTGACCAATCTAGTGGAGGTGTTAATTCTAGTAGAGATTAGGCTAATTCGAAAATAAGTGCCGGAACGTCAATTCCATCTGAGACGATGACACTGTTTGGTATGTTCGTGTAGATTTATGAAGCGTTAGTGGTAGGAGATTTGAAAAGGAAAGGAATGACCATGGAGGATATGTATAAGGTGGATCCTGATGATCTAGAAGAGACTAACATTCAGTGGCAAATGGCATTGTTGTCTGTTAGAGCCCGAAGATTTATGAAGAGAACCGGTAGAAAGAATTTTGGAGGTCAAAACTCCAACTCCAAATTAGGCTTTGATAAATCCAAACTGAGGTGCTTTAATTGCAAGAAGTTAGGACACTTCAAATGAGAATGTCCATCGCCAATTGTCACAGATCCAAGAAATTCAGGATTCCTAAGATTGAATTCAAGCGGGGATAAAGAATAAATGAAACAGAAGAAAAAGACAACCTTGATTTCTAATATTGACTGGAGTGCAGAGGTAGAAGAGATGAGAGAGGAAATTAATCAAACGTTGGTTGCTAAGTTTATTAAAAAGAAGGAGAAAGTGAACTGTGAGGAAGAATTTGATATATTTAAAGAGCTTAGAGGTGAAGCTGAAGATACTGAGGATGGTGAGAAGTGTGTAAAGAAGGATAAAGATGATAACCTCAAAGCTGAGGATGTGATAGATGGTGAGGATAAGAAGGGGTTGAGAGTAAGAAGTTAGACCATAGAGCAAAGCAATGAGAAAGATGATGTTGCAACCACTATTGGGGAAAACAAGCTAAATACTCCAGTGTGTCAATGTGAGAAAGCTTTGACAACAGAAAAGGTTGTGATGAAACATGATGATTTGTGCAAATATCAAAGGGTTGCACTTGCTGAGTTTGAAACAAGCAAACTTCAATCAATGCTTGATAAATAGACAATATCTAGGATGAAACATGATGATTTATGCAAATCTCAAAGGGGGGCTAGAATTAAAACAAGTTTGGGTTATGAAGATGCTAAGGTTTATCCTCCTCCTAGCACTTATAGTTATTCACCTATACCTATTCTGCATCCTTCTAATGATTTGATCAAAATAGATACTAATAGTATGTCTATAGGTTTAGAAGGTGTGAACACTAAGCACATACATGAGGACTATGGTTATGGACCGACTAGCAGGCTTGGATGCAATAGTCTTAGTATACCTGAATCTAAGCACTTCGTTTTAGATCATAAATATAGCTTAAGTTCTGTTTTTGTTTCAAAATAATCGGTTTCAGATAATGTTTCATCTTGTTCTAGTGATATTTCTATCTCTTCTTTTTATGTTTTGAGTTGTAATGATGATGTTTCTTCTGATTGTGTTAATTCTGATGTGAATGATTAGGCTATCGAGTATAAGGAGAAAACAAAAAGTATTTGTTTTAAAAAATTTCCTCACCCTGTTCCATCTTTACCCCATCTAATATTTCATCATCAAGTGAAAGGGTAACATCATCATCTTATGCAAGTACAAGTGGAACAAGTACCACATGTACTTCAAATTAAAATTCATCATCTTATGTAAATAATCATTCTTTTTAAAATAAAAACAGACCTAGTAACATGTATGAGACTTATAGTGATGTTGATTCTAGATTGTTTGAATGTGATGAGGAGATATACATTGATAAAATTCCTACCTTGTTGCATAACAGACCTAGATTAAAATCAAATTGTTTTAGGTGTGGTAAAGATGATCATGTAGTTAAGCATTGTCCCGAGCTTCATCGTAGACATATTCACAGGACCTCGTTTGGGACTAGGTTAACTCATTTGGTTAATAATTTCTTTTGCAAAATATCACCTACACCACAACCTAAAGTTGTTCAATCATGGGTTCCTATTTCACCTGGTTAATCCGTCCTTTATATTTTTTTGCAGGAGTCATCCACTAAAGCTGTAAATAGTGTAGGGCATGTTGATAGTGGATGCTCCAGACACATGACGGAGTTGAAGGATTTATTGAAAAATTACCACATTATCAATGGAGGATATGTCGCGTTTGTTGGTGACAAGAAAGCAGAAAAATGATTTGATAAGGAGATGTTTCCAACGGCTCTCTTACTCTGGAGAAAGTCAATTATGTGCCAGAGCTAGCTTTCAATCTGTTGAGTGTCTCTCAGATTTGCGATAAGGATATTCCGGTCTTGTTCAAGTCCAATGGATGTCTCTTTCTGAAGTTGGAGATTGATATTCCAGAGGAGATGGTGCTTATGTGGGCTCCGAGGAAGAATGACACATATCTTCTTGACATGGCTCCTAGATAATCAACATCTATGGTTACCTATCTTCTATCAAAAGCTTCCACATCTGAGTCTTTCTTATGGCATCATAGATTAGGTCATGTTATTTTCAAAAATATAAATAAATTAGTCAAAAACAATCTTTTCAGGGGATTACCTTTAAAAGACTTTTTAGTGGTAGAGAAATGTATGGCATATGCCAAAGGAAAACAACATAAGAAATCAACCAAAACTTGAAAATAGCATTTCTAATCCCCTCGAGTTATTACATACTGATTTTTTTGGCCTAATAAGCGTTAAATCAATTGCTAAGAAATATTTTTGTCTTGTAGTTATAGATGATTTTTCCAGGTATTCCTAGGTAAGATTTTTTTCCAATAAAGGAGAAGCTGCTAAGGAGATGCAAAGGTTAATCCACTCCATATTTGATAAGCAAGAGCAAGGTTATGGAAATTTGAAGTGACAATGTTACCAAATTCTAAAATTAAATCTTTGATTCCTTCTATGCTGGTAAAGGTATTCTGAGACAGTTCAGGGCAACGAGAACACCTCAGCAGAATGGTGTTGCTGAAAGAAAGAATTGCACCCTCATTAAAGCCGCTCGTACTATGCTGATTGAGTCCTCTTTACCCATCATTTTCTGGACAAGGCAGTAAACTATGCTTCATATGTTCTTAACAGGGTGTTGATCGTTAAAGACAAAATGAAGACTCCATATGAATTGTTTCATAAGAGGAAGCCTTTGATTGATTTCATTCGGCCATTCGGATGCTCGTGTATGCTATTGAATACCCAGGTACAAAAGATGAAATGTGGTGTTGTGTTTGATGAATGTTACTTCTTTGGCTACTCCTCCTCTCAGAAAGCTTATCGGGTGTATAACAAGAGAACCCATGTTGATTGGCAGGAATCTAATTCCTCTGATGTCAGATCAGAATTGGCATGGTTCTTTGACACCAATATGGTTTTCAACTCATTTAATCTTCCAGTATTTGATGATGATGTGTCCACTTCTATTATTCAAACAAACATCATTACTCTAGATCCATTACCTATTGTTCTTCCCATTATTCAACATGCTCCTCATTTATCACCTAACAATGCTACATCTGCTTACATTGCATCTTCATTATCATCCTTTAACATTCCACCTCCACTTGTTTCTACATCTCTTCCTTCGTCACCCACATCTACCTCATCTCAGCCCGCCCCATCCACATCACCAATTGATTCTACACAACCATATTTTTTCCATTATCTACTCATCAATAACCCACCTATCAACCTTCTTCAAATAACCTACCCTTAACCATTGATTTCAAAACCCTGAAAGACCATCCCCATGATAACATTATAGGATCAATCACCGATAGAGTTTGGATGTGGAGTCAATCTGGTTTGATTAATGTATGCCTATTCTCTTGTTTTATATCCCAAAATCGTACCAAAGAATGTTCATCCAACTCTTCAGGATCCTTGTTGGGTTGAATCGATGCAATTAGAGCTGCAACAGTTCAGGAAGCTAAAGGTGTGGAACCTGGTTGATCTCCCACCAAACAAATGCCCAATAGGCACAAAATTGGTGTTCAAAAACAAACCTGATAATCGTGGTATTGTGGTTTGAAAAAAGTCTAGATTGGTGGTTCAGGGATTTGTTCAAGAAGAAGAGATTGACTACACAAAATTCTTTGCTCCCGTAGCCCGTCTTGAAGCTATTCAGATTTTTCTGGCTCATGCCGCCAACAAGTAGTTCAAAGTCTATCAGATGGATGTCAAATGCACATTTCTTTGTGGAGACATTGACGAAGAGATATACATGTGTCAACCACCAGGGTTTGAGGATCCTGACTTTCCCAAAAAAGTCTACAAGCTTGATAAGTCCCTTTATGGTCTTCATCAAGCTCCTTGCATCTGGTATGAGACTCTAACACAGTATCTTCTAAGCAATTGTTTTTCTCATGGCACCATTGATATGACTCTATTCAAGAAGAAAATGGATGGTGAGATGCTGATTATGCAAGTCTACATGGATGATATTATTTTTGGCTCCACTAACCCAAAGTTGTGTGGGGAGTTTCAAGAAGTTATGCGTAGTCTTTTTGAATGAGCAGTCAGTGGCATATTTCTATGCGGGTCTTAGCAAAAAAGGATTAGGTTATTTCGGGAAGTATATTCAACCAACTCCAATTCTTTTACCTATTAACATCTTAGAAGATTTCACAAAGCCCTTAGGGAGATGTGCTTTTTCCTTGGGTTTCAGGTTGAACAAAAGCCAGAGGGAATTCTCATTCATCAGGAGAAGTATATGCTGGACCGATGAACGGTATGCACTTACAACACAACAACACAATGAGGAGAGTTGCTAAGAACACTTAACAAATCAAATAGGGAACTGGCTAACCTTTGGTAAAGATGCTAAGAGCACAAGTAAATATGAGACAGAACAAGATGGCAAAACACACAAGTAATTGGTTTTCAAGAATGTTGTATATTGCTTCTCAAGTTCTATTACAAATGTTACAAAAGCATATCAGAATGTTACAAGTACTTAAGATACATATACTACATCCTACAGCCAACCATACTTTGAAGGCCAATTGGATACAATTGACTAGATAACAAACAAAATCAAATATAGAGTCAAAAGACAGATTGCCTTTTGACTAGTGACTATGACATGCTATAGCTCACATCCTAATATAATACAAAAAGGATAAAGTACATAAAGTAGAAAGTTACAGACTCAAGACCTCAATGTAAAGTTACCAAAATCGTGGACCTTTCACCAACTTATGTAAAGTTGGTGTCACATCAGAGTTGCAGCGGAAATGAGTCCAATTTTCTATAAAAGGTACATCAGATAAAGCATGTGTTAAAAAATTCTTCGGAAGAAATTTGTCTTCAAGTGTTAGCTTCGAAAGACTTTGTATTTAAAGCTTTAGAAGACTTCATCTTTGGCTTCGGAAGATATTGGTCTTAGCTTTGGAAGATATTGGTCTTGGCTTTGGAAGATTTCACACTTAGAATATTTTCTGATGTAGGTGTGAAACTTCCAAAGCATTCTACTTCAGTACACTTGTGCATGCATGTAGGAGAGACTTTGGGTGTTTGGGTTGCATCAGCCTTTACATTTAATCCCTACAAACTCCCCCTAGGCTGATGCTACCAAAACACTTGAAGACTTCAGATATTAACAGTCCTCATTAGGATAATGGCCATCCCTTTCTTCATGAGATGATCAGTATCACTCAGACTCTCAAAGTGTCTTTTCATGTCAAAGAGATCATGCAGAGGCAGAGTAAACATATCCAGCCATGTGTAAACATTTTCAATACCCTGATCTCTGATGACATGCCATCTTTCTGGATTTGTAGTGTATGTCCAGGACAAGATGGGTCTTCCTGATGCTAGAGGAACTACTTGAGTTGGAGTTGGTGGAGCATCCTCTATTTGCACATCCTCTGGATGTACTGACTCATCCTGAGGTTTGGAGATGGATGCTTCTTTCTTCTTTTTCATTGGCCTTGGTTTGAAAGCCATCCTTTTTCTCCTCTTTGAACCTTTTAATTGAACCCCTGAATCCACATGATCAACCTTATCCACTTCCTTACCCACTCAATCCAAACAACCACCAAAACTACCCATCCTCAAAACTAAAACCTTACCCAAAACCCAAACCTCTCCCACCAAACAACCACCCAAGTCATCCTCTCATTCATCCAAACATCTCTCCTTAGAGGAGTTTAAGGAGATCAAGATAAAGCTCATCAAGTGTACAACGTTGGGCGACATCTCCTGTGAGGAGGAGTTTGTCAAATTGACTTTTTTTGATGGCTCCTCATGTTCCCTCACAAGAGATCAATTCCTTGATCTGCCTAGAGGAACATTGGACCAAGCTACAAAACTCCTTGGTCTCAACTTTGGTTCTCTAAACTATGAAGAGAAGAAGCTAAGAAGAAAGCTGGTGACTCTGCTGGATACAAAGAAAGGTAACAAGGTTCCTAGTCAGCCCCTTGTACCAAGGAAGAAGATTATCCAGTGGAGGTTCAAAGACTCTTCTCACAACTTTGTTGTTGAGAGATAGAATGGTAAGACAAACAGGCTCAATGCCTAATCTCTGTTACACTTAAGCAGATTTGACATTGTTGAGTTAGCAGAGAAGCCATTCTTCAACCCCTCCAACTCCGAGATAGCTGCTCATATCAGGAATCATCTCAGAAGTCTTCATCTAGCCAAGCTAACTGCAAGGTCCAAGATTGAAGAGGAGATGAAACTAAAAGAGGAGGAGGAAAGGAAAGGATCAGGAACTAAAGGCAAAGCCTTTCTTCAAATGTTTGACGGTTCCAACCTTGAATTCATAGTTAGATGGGAGTATGACTATAACTCCCGTCAACTAACTCTCTTCAGGGGGCACAACAAAGGGTACATGTCATTCAGAGTGACAAACTGGATCTCCTATCCATTAATGACTTGTACAAACTTCTCAGCAAATCTTTAGGGAAGAACAAAGAAACAGACAAACATATTCCGTCCTTGGTGCTGAAGGTTTTGAGATGCATGAAGAAGTGAGGTTTTGGTAGCATCAACCTAGGGGGAGTTTGTTGGATCTAGAAAGACTGGTGCAACCAAAACCAAACACTTAGACTATTTTGGTACAACTAATAAAGGACTTTCGAAGCTAAGAGTGGAACTTTCGAAGACAAATGGAGTTCGTTCGAAGTCAAGTGCAAGATCAACTTTCAAAGGAAAACTCCAACTTCCGAAGACAAAGTCTTTGCTCTTCCAAAGCTTCAACACCTATAAGAATTAAAGACTACAACTTCCGAAGTATGAAGTCCCAAGAAAGCCTCAGAAGAAGTAGCCACGTCCGAATTCTTCCGAAGCCAGTTAACCTTCAGAAGTAGCTACTATGAACCGGTGGACATAAGTATGGTCCCTCTAGCACTCCGCTGCAAACCTCTGATATACTGCATGGCTTTTTCGGTAAAACCCATATAGTTAACCATACTTTATTCCACTATTCACCTTTATCAGTTAGTACAGTTGCCAACTTTAGTCGGTGACTAAAGATAAGTCATGGACATGTCATGACTACCGTATCTTAGATAATACTTTATCTAAGATACCTTAACTTTAGCTTTATAGTATTTGCTTTAGTATAAGGTTTCTGGTTATAGGTAGTAGTATATATAGCTTCTCATTGTAAGTCATGTATCATGCTTGTAAGAGCTTTGTAATACTTTGAGTTGAGAAATAATATATACAAGTATCTTGAATAAATATTCTCTTGTGTTTTTGCTTTGATTTACTTAGTATATTATCATCAATTCTTAGAAGAATTCTGCTTTATCACAAACCCGAGTGTTACTTACTGAGTTTAAGAGAAAATACTTGTGCTGAGACATAAACCGATCCTACAAAATATAAATACAAAAATGTTCTCCTAGTTTCCATCTTTCATACACACACACACACACACATATATATATATATAAACTTAAAGGTGAGATAAGTCACAAACACTACGAAAGAAGTAAGTAGAAATTGGCAGAGTGTGAATTTGAGGTGGTTGTAGAACCAAGCAATAATTTTGGTAGTAGTGTCCAATGTTGGTTAAAATCTATGGTGAATGGTGGTAATCGACACAACAAGTTTAGAGTAGTCGATGATTATGGTCTAAGGTAATCTCCGTTAAGATGAGTGCGGAAATGGATGCTTATGATCTATTTATGAAAATATGTTATGATAGCATTACATGTTATTTTTTACAAATAATTTTTAAATAACCTCATCTAAAGTAAATGTTTTAACACAACAATGTACAAGTTAAACCTTTTACCTACTAACATGTAAGAAAAAAGTTAGTACTATAAATATGGACAAGAATGGTTCAGCATATAGATTATGCCAAAGAAAAATAACTGTGTAAAATGAAATACAATAATTATGGAAAGAGAATGTTTATTGTATTTTTTATGAAATGAATGGTAAAGAATAATTTCTATTACATTTGCCTATTAAAGTAGTTGCTAGACTTTAGGTAAGCAATGATTTGTCCTATAAAGTAGTGCCTAGAAATGTGATTCTTTCACGATGAGGTAGCATGGATTATGACCTTTACAATAGTAATGCTTTTAAGTAATTGCTATGGCATAAAAAAAAAGAATGACTCAAGAAAGTATATGACAAGTTGGTATTAGAGCATAAGTTTAAGAGATTTAGGTTGCTAATATCGAGTAACTAAACTTAAGCTAAGATTTTTGGGATAAGTAAAAATGCCAAAGGTTTGTCTAATAGCCTAATGCAAGTTAAGTAAGGACGTAGACATGAAATATGACAAATGATAAGAGACAGCTAGAATATATGTGTAAGGTAAACGGTTAATCACGCTTGGCCAATGTTATTATTGATTTACATTTACCTTTTTTATTATGGATTATGACATTTCATACAAATATTGAATTCTTACATTGTGACTATAGGTAAATAAGTATAAAGAACTCCAAAAGTGATGGCAGGTAAAAGAAGAGGTATGGGTATAGAGACAGAAGGCCGAAGCCATGTTGCCACTCAATCCTCCACAAGTAGAAGCTAGTATACTTACTAAGCTATGTTCTAACTAAATCACTAAAGGGAACTGAATCCTATGAAGCATTAAATGGTAAATAAATCATATCAAAGAACTTGGTTGCATAGCATACATGAAGGTAATGACACCTCATTTGAAAAAGCTAGATGATAGAAGTAAGAAAATGGTACATTTAGAAAATGAAATTGTAATAAAAGCCTATAGATCATATGATCCAAAAAAACAATATTTTCATAAGTAAAGTTTTTTTATTTACTAAGAATGAATCATGGAATTAAGATACCTACTTAGAGCAAGTAAGTGACAATGGACCTACATAGAAGAGTTTTGTAATCCGTGGAGATCAAGACAGTGAAAATAATCAAGATTAAGACAGTGATGATACTCTAGATCACTAAGAATCAATATTTAAAGACATGTTTACTCAAATTACAGATACAAGACCTCCGATAACAATTCAAGAAATTGAAAAACATTTGCAAGTATTCAAGAAATTGATAGTTCACAAGGTTCATATATATATTAGACTAGTACAAAGACTTAGATCTCTAAGAAACATCTATAAAGAAGCTAGATCTCTCAAACTAAAGGAATATGTACATTTATACCTAGCATATAATGAATAACCTACCAACTATAAGGAAACAACATAATACCCTAAATGGATAAAAAGCAATGGAAAGTGAGATAGACTTGATAGAAAAGAAGAATACTTTGGACACTCAAAACACTTCCTAAAAATCAGAAAGTATTAGGTTTAAAATAGGTTTCAAGGTGAAGAAAGATGCAAATGGATAAATAACCAAGCACAAGATAAGGTTAGCAACAATGGGTTATGTATAAAAGGAAGGCATAAACTACAATGAAGTATTTGTACTCGTAGCTCATGAAGGTTGGCTTGTAAATCATTTAGATGTAAAATTAACATTTTTACATGGTCATTTAAAGGAATATATATATATATATATATATATATATATATATATATATATAACACAAAAATATGGGTTTGTTAAAAAAGAAAAAGAAAAGTGAGTCTACAAGCTAAAGAAACCTCTATATGATTTAAAGCAAGCACCAAGAGCATGAAACCTTAGACTAGATAACATTCTAAAGAAAATTAGATTTAAAAGCAATCCACAAAAACAAGCAATTAACAAGAGACCTTATTAACTTTCAAGAATACTACTATAACAATTGGTGTTTATGTTGATAACATTATAGCAACAGGAAGCTTTATAAAGGATGTAACAAGCTTTAAGAAATAAATGGAAGGAAAGTTTGAAATGAGTGACTTAGGGTCACTTACATATGTTGGATTTCCTGAGACAACTTTGGAAACTGAAGTTGTGATTTTTTATCAAAATAGTAACTTTTTATCTAAGTTAGCGGAAGCATTTAACACAACTAATATTATTAATCGAATACCCAAAACAGGCATCCAACTACATGCAATTAAGCTAACACAACCGAAGATTGGTGAAAAGCTTGTAACTTGATGATAAAAACCAAAGCTTTACATTTTGGAAGCACAATCATGCAAAGATGACCGGATATTCTTAAATCTTCAACCTTTGCAACAATCACAACCCAAAAAAAGAACTAGCGGCTATGGTGGTGGTCAACGGTGGCGACGCCAAAGTCTTATGGTGGTGGTTAGTCACGACTTAAAGAGGGATGAGAGGGGGTTGACCACCAAGGTTCAATTGGGGATTAGGGTAGAGGTGTACAAACCGGTTTTTATGCCCAAACCGGTTCGGGTCCAAAACCGAACCAGTTCTTTCGTGGTGGGGTCAAACCGGTTTATCTTCAAACCGGTTTGGGTTACAAACCGGTTTGGCTCACCAAAAACTCGAACCTATCAAACCGGTTCGGACCGGTTTGAACCGGTTTTTTTACCCAAACCAGTTTTCTTACCGGTTTTTAACTTTTAAACCGGTTTATAAACCGGTTTTGAGTGCGGGGCTAGCAAACCGGTATAGAAACCGGCGGTTCGGGTCGGGTTCGGGACCGGTTTGGTCCAAACCGGTTTTTCTTTGAAACCGGTTCAGGTTTTTTTAGGTGAACTGGTTCCGAACTGGTTTTTTGTACATGTCTAGATTAGGGTGTCCCCTAATTCCTATTTTATTAAAACATATTTACGTTTCAGCTCCACGTTTTATTAATATTAATAACCCTTTGTTGATTAACTTCTAATTACCAAACACCCTAAAGGTTTATTAATTAACTTTATATTAAATAAACCTTTTAAATCTTTAAATATTTAATTAATTAATTAATAAATAAGAAACATTTAAAACCTTTTTCTTTTTATTATTTTTTAAATAATTAATAACCATCAATTTAAAATATGGTTCGTGAATCATAGTGTGAAACAATTACATGTTATTCATTTATTGTTGTCCCAAATTTAACTATTTGAATCTTACCTCAAAAGTAACATTGATATTATTGATGATCAGACATCTAATATTAAAAAACATTAATTAGAAATTTATGTAAATCAAGAATATAAAGCTAAAGCAAGCATCTATGCAAAAAAATCCTAAAGAAGCAAGACTAGAAATGTAATCTAACCAAGCATAATGAAAGTAGGTCTAAGATTGATAAAGGCAAAAGTGTTATAGTCTAATAGAATATATAAAGTTACTTGAATGTTTAAGATACATCACACATACTAGACTTGACATAACCTGTGTAGTTGGATACATACGTAGACACATGGAGAAGCCAAAAGAAATTTAGATGCAAGCAGTCAAGCACTTAATAACATAAATCAATGAAGCATTATATTATAAAATAGAATACACCAAAGGAAGAAACAAAAAAAATATTAGATGTAGCGATAGCAGTTATGGTGTAGACTCAGGTGATGGAAAAGGAGTATAGGAACAATTTCTACTATAACTGAAGCATTTATTACATGAGCAAGTCACAAGAAAAACACAATAGTATTATTATCATGTGAATCAATTTTTATGGCAGCTAAATTAGCAACATGTCAAATATTGTGGTTATAAGGACTTCTAAGTGAACGTACATGACAAGAACCAAAGAAGATAACATTGTCAGTTGATAAAAAGTTATCAACCATATTACGCATAAAGAATCCAATGTTTCATGAAAGATCAAAGCATATCAACACAAGATACCACTTTATCAGACATACATAAGTGTGTTAGTTATAGGAGTTACCATTTCTTTAACCTCCAAAGAATACACCGGTTCATAGGGTTATAAATACACATGCAATGACACACTTTATTGTTAATTCATCTCAAGGAATTCTATACAAATCTCTCTCTAAAAATCAATATTTAACACCATCAATGGTGCCTTTGTTGGTTGATTGCATACCAAAGTGACTTATAGAATCGGTAAATTGTTTTTGAGTCACTTCCCTTTCTCTTCATTAATTTTTCATATCAGCATTAACTTACAGGTTTGAACACATACCTTGGGATGTTGCTACTAATGCGTTCCAATCTCTAGATGTTAAGCTTTCCGTATTGAATTCAACATCTAGTGTTATACTAGATGGGAATTGGGTATCTAAACATGAGAGATTTTAGTCGGACATCAATCCCATCCATAAAGCCGACTTGTGCACAAGATCTCTATTTAACCCTTTAGTTAGATTATCGGCTAAATTATGTTGTGTTCTCACAAACTCCACAGATATCACACCATGCATGATGAGCTCACGAAACATGTTATGTCTAACACCTGATTATAAGCCTTAGCCAAAGTGGCTTCACTAGCCCATCTAGTTGATATAGGTTATATCGGTTTAGGCCACAATGAAATTTTATAAATCAAGTTTCTTACCCATTCAGCTTCTTTACCAGCTGTTGCTAATTCCACAAACTCAGATACCATAGTTTGAGTTGGTAATGCAAGTTTGTTTCTTCGATACCCAAGAGATGGCACCTCCTCCAAGTAGGAATGTATGTCCACTTGTGGAAGAATGATCTTTGGTATATGTAATCCAACTTGTATCCGAATAACCTTCAATAACATAAGGAAATCCAGAATATGTTAAGCAATAATTCATTGTTCGTTTCAAGTAATTAAATACTTGATTAATAACTTGCCAGTGATGTGAACTAGGGTTACTAGTAATTTTATTAACTTTTCCAACAGCATAGGCTATATTAGCCCTAGTGCTAATCATGTCATACATAAGACTTCCAATAGCTTTTGAGTATTCAAGTTGAGATACTATCGTACCTTTATTAGGTAGAAGCTTAAGATTAGGAACTATAGGAGGGCTTACAGTAGAACAATCTTTGAATTTAAATTTCTTTATAATCTTCTCAATATAATGAGATTGAAAAATTGAAATACAATTGTTCCCACGCTTGATCTTTATACCAAGGATTACTTCAGCCTCTCCTATGTATTTCATGGCAAACTTAGATGACAAGAATTCCTTATTTCATCAACTTGACTTTAGTCAGTACCAAAGATTAACATGCCATCCACACATAAGCACTTTATAACTCCTTTACCAGAAGTGTCAAACTTGCTATATACACACTTGTCTACTTGGTTTAGCACTAATTAATTAGATAACACAACATCGTCAAACTTTGATGCCATTATTTTGGTGCTTGCTTCAGACCATATAAAGATTTTATCAACTTACAAACTTTATTCTCATTACCAGGCATAACAAAGTCTTCAGGTTGTTTCATATAAATCTCATCATCCAATTCACCATTTAAAATGTAGTTTACACATTTATTTGGTGAATCATAAGATTGTGTATAGCTGCAAGTGCTAATAACAATTTAATAGTAGAAATCCTAGCAACAGGAGCATAAGTATGAAAGAAATCAATACTTTCTTTTTGTCTAAAACCTTGGATAACTAATCAAGCTTTAAACTTATCTATGCTACCATCCGCCTTTATTTTCTTTTTAAAGCACTAATTTACACCCCAATGGTTCACATCTAGAAGGTAAATCAGCCAACTTCCAAGTATTATTTTGCATAATGAAATCCATCTCATCTTGGATTGTTTGTTTCCAAAATGAAACATCTCTAAAAGCCATAGCTTTACTATAAGTGTTTGGATCTACTCAATATTAAAACAATATTAATTTAAAAATGTTCATTTTTCCTCAAGTTTCACATGTGAAACTTTGAGAAAATTAAAATTTTAATGTGTTTTTAATAAATCAATTTTTATCAAAACAAAAATTTTCGCGCTATGCTAGCAGCTCGACCCGAGTCTCTGCCCCTTGGACCCCGCTCCCAAGGGCATTACCTCTAACCCCCCGTTGCTTAGGGCTTCGCCCCTAAGAACATACTAATATCAAATATCACAATTAAACTCAAACAGGTGTGCATTCCGTACCTTCTGACTTGTTTAATGGATATCGTAATCACATTGATAGACTAGTAAATCCAATTACACTAAAATATATAACAACTAACATCTAACTAGGTTATATATCTTTGTGGTAAATACTATTTGAATACTAGTTATTCATTTCCTTTGAATTGATGTTTAGGCATATATATATATAGCTTTCTACTGATATGGATGGATGAAATATTAAATCCTCTTGTTAATTTTTATTAACATGACAGATTTTTTTTAGTTTGTGTTCATTCCTATCATGATGGCCAGGTTGAATCGGGTTAACAATGGTTTAAACGTTCCAACTAATAAATCTATCAAAATAATTGATTGGGTTTTCAAATAATCTCTTTTACGTTTCCAAAAACAAAACGTGAATCTTTTTATGAAATCAGTTTTGTAAAGAAAAAAAATCCAAATATGTGTGGTTTAAGTGCCAGTATGTATGGAGTAGTGTGTAGGAGATGTTAGTATTTATGTGCGTAGTTACTTTTTTTTATCTCTAAAATAAAATCCATACCAACATTTTTATAAAAAATGCTAGGGTATTGGGGCCGTTAAAAAACACCTAGGGTAGTGGTAACTCTAAACTATTCTTAAATTGTAAAACAAAAGGAAAATGTTAATACAATAAAATGAATTCATATTTACAGACATGTACAATGAACTAGCATAATCCAGGCAATTTTTCGCTTTCAATAAATATAAACTTTGGATGAACGTTGGTTAGGTTTGTTCATACTTTTATTCAAATTTTAAAATTTTAATTATTTAATTTCATAAGTGTAAGCACATACATCTTATGAATTACAAATTAAAAAAGAACGATTTTTTAACTACTTTAAACATACTCTTATTAAAGTTTAGAACAAAAAGCGAATATCAACTTGATATTGATAGATTTAAGAAGGGAATTGTGAAGTTACAGGAAATCATAATGTTGTAAGACTACATTGAGTTATAAGCAAGGCATTAGGCATTATGGAGCATCCTATAATCTGTTTTTGGAGTTTGGATCTCTTTTATGAGATGAAACGCATGTCCATTATTCATGAACAACTTCTTGTTCTAACCGCTTTTCATTAAAATTATGAATTGATACTTTTTGAAATAAAAAATTCATGCCAAACTCAAAATTGTATTATTATAGTTTAACATCCTTGAAAAATGCCACATTCATCAAGACAAGAGAGGTGCTAATCTCAAAAAGAATGTTATACATCAATTTTGTTTACGTTATTTTGGTTGGAATGACTATGAATAAGAGTAAAATTTCATAATTAAGCATGTTTGGATGAGAATAAGCCTAGGATTGATGACGTGAAACAACCACCCAAAATTCATGTGTGATTTAAAAACTTAACCTTACTAGTTACTAGAAATAGAAAACTACTAATAATAGTAGGTATCGTATAGACACAACATACAGGCCAAACGGATTACATTTTTATACAAATTAACTAAAATCATCTACACATTATTTATACTTGTGGAAAGTTAGAGTTGATCATAGAAGTATAATAATATTTCGGAAGAAATCATGTTAGCTTCGGAAGAAGAGTGTTGGCTTCGGAAGAAGTGATATTTACTCTTCGGAAGTTTCTTTAATTTTGGAAGTGAAATTTACCTTCGGAAGATATGTTTGCTAAACATGAAGGGGGTAGATTGTAAATAGATTGTTAAAGGTTGTTAGGCCTAATTCGTGTATATAAGGATCGGTTGTCATTTAGAATAGAAAGCTTAATATTCATATATCATAGTTTTAATAGTGTAGTAACTAATTAATATTCAATAACAGTTGAATCATTCAGCGATGAATTTGTTCTTTAATATTGTTCTTTCTTTAATTGGTTTTACAACAACTGGTATCAGAGCCAAGTTCGGCTCAATTGAAGAAAGAAGGCGATCACGACTGCGATCAAAAGTGAAATTGAAGAATCAGAGATGGTGTCCACGAAGTTCGATCTTGAAAAGTTCGATGGGAAGAATGATTTCAGGTTATGACATGTCAAGATGCGAGCGCTGCTTGTACACTAGGGTTTGGTGGGAGCACTCGCAGGGCAGGCAAATTTGCCGGCAGATTTGATAGAGAAAGAAAAACGTGAGATCATGGAAAAGGTGCACAGTGCGATAATTTTGTCCTTGGGAGATCGAGTGCTTCAAGAAGTGTCGAAGGAAGACTCAGTTGCCGAAATTTAGGCAAAGCTTGAAAGTCTGTACATGACGAAGTCGTTGGCAAATCGACTGTATCTGTAGAAACGACTGTATACATTTCACATGGAAGCAAACAAGACTTTGGAAGATCACAGAGAAGAGTTTAACAAACTTATCTTGGATCTTGAAAATATTGACATGAAATTAGAAGATGAAGATTAAGCCATCATCTTTTTGACTTCGTTTCCAAAGTCATATGAACACTTTGTTGAGACATTGATGTATGGTCGAGAGACATTATCAATGGAAGTGGTTCTTGCAGCCATGAATTCAGAGGAATTGAAGAAAAGAAGTGATGTACAAGAAGATTCAAGTGATGGGTTGATAGTGCACGGGAGACTAGAAGAGAGGTTCTCAGAAGGACAGAGTCAAGCTAGATCAAGATCGAGAACCAAACGAAGATGGAAGATCTTGGTGAAGTAAAGCTTGGGGATGATCGACCTTGTAAAATTCTAGGGTCATGTACTATCATATTTAAGTTGCATAATGGCACTGAAATTGATATTAGTGATGTCATGTATATTCCTAGTTTGAAAAGGAGTTTGTTAGACTTTTGAGAAGTCAGGCTATTATGTTAGGTTGAAAGATGGTAAGGCTAGAATTGTTAAGGGTTTCTTGGTATTGTTAACTGGTAGTAGAAGGAGTAACAATACATATAGATTAGAGGGATCGATAGTGCATGGAAGTGCATGTGTGGCACTTACTAAGAATGATAGCTCTTTGGTGTGGCATAAGAGTTTTGGTCATCTTAGTGAACAAGGTCTTATTGAGTAACGGAAACAAGGCATCATTAGTGAGTTCAAGGTGAATGATGTAGGATTCGGTAAGACATGTGTTTTGGGTAAAAGTAAGAGAGTTCAGTTCAAGACTGGTAAGCACATATCTACTAATGTGTTAGACTATGTACATTCTAACCTATGGGGGCCTACAAGAACTAGTACTCTAGGTGGGGCTAGTTATTTCTTGTCCATTATAGATGATTACTCACAGAGATTTTAGGTGTATGTTCTTAAGCATAAGAATGAAGCTTTTAAGAAGTTTGTAGAGTGGAAGACTCTAGTAAAAACTCAGAATGAGAGGAAGGTAAAGAACTTGAGAACCGATAATAGGCTGGAATTCTGTAATAATGAGTTTAATGAGTTTTATAGAACTCATGGGATAGCCAGGCATCTTACTTTACCCGGTACTCCCCAACAAAATAGGTTGGCTGAGAGGATGAATAGGACTGTGTTAGAAAGGCTTAGATGCATGAGGATCAATGTTGGATTTCCAAAAGGTTTCTAGGGTGAATTAGTTACATCTACAACTTATCTGATTAACATATCTCCGTCTAGAGCTTTACGTATGAAGACTCCTATGGAGATGTGGACAGGAGTTAAGCCTGACTGTAGTCATTTGAGGATGATTGGGTTAGTGGTCTACTTTCATGTTAGTCAGGATAAACTTGATGCAAGAGCTCAAAAGGGTGTTCTTTTGGGGTATCCTAAAGGTGTCAAGGGATATAGAATATAGAGATTAGATGGAGAAGGACCTCGGGTAATTGTAAGCAGAGATGTAGAGTTCCAAGAAGGCTTATTATATAAGGATGTGGTAGGTATTGACATCAGGTCTCAGTCTCTAGAGAAAGTTGAGTTTGAGGTGGAGTATAAGGATGATTCAGACAGGGTTGCTGGGTCAAGTAGTGGGACTGAAGGTGAAGTGAATCAAGAACCTCATATTACACATATCATTGCAAAAGATAGACATAGAAGAAAGGTTGTAGCTCTTATCAGATACAGGCAGGATCATGATGTGTCTGATGTTGCTTTCACAGCTGCTGAAGAGGAGAGTATCTATGAGCCATTGAATTTTGATGAGTCTATGTCATCAGATGAAAGTGATATGTGGCATGATTCTATGGTTGAGGATATGAATTCCCTGGAAAAGAATAAAACATGGGAATTGGTTGATAAACCAGTAGATCAGCTTGTAAGTGGTTGTATAAAGCCAAGCATGGTGAACCTGGTACTGAGGGTCCTAGGTTCAAAACTCGGTTGGTAGCTAAAGGATTTACTTAAAGGGAAGGTATTGACTATAATGAGATCTTTTCACCAGTGGTGAAGCATACTTCTATTCGTATAATTTTGTCTATCACAGCTGCTCTTGATCTAGAGTTAGAACAACTAGATGTTAAGACAACTTTCTTACATGGGTTCTTGGATGGAAAGATATATATGAAGCAACCTATAGGTTTTGAGGTTAAAGGCAAAAAAGATAAAGTGTGCTTGTTGAAGAGGTCTTTGTATGGTCTGAAGCAGTCACCAAGGTAGTGGTACAAGCGGTTTGATGAGTTTGTAGTGACTCATGGTTTCACTAGGAGTGACTATGATAATTATGTTTATCATAGAAGGTGTTCTAGTGGGGATTATCTTTATTTGTTGTTGTATTTAAATGATATGCTAATACAATGCAAGATGTAAGGTGAGATTGAAGCTACAAAGAAGTTACTCATAATGGAGTTTGAAATGAAGGAACTAGGTAATGCTTGGAATATTTTGGGAATGGAGATTACTAAAGATAGGAGTTCTAGACAGTTGAAGTTGTCACATACTTCTTATACAAATAAAGTATTAAAACTTTATGGTATGAATGAGTGCAAGGTTGTTAAAACTCCTATTGGGGCTTATTTCAAGTTGTCCATGGAAGACAGTCCTTGTATTGAAGATGAGTTGATATATATGGAGAAGGGTCCATATGCAAATGTAGTGGGAAGTCTTATGTATCTAATGGTATGTGACAGGTTTCATTTGGCCTATGTTTTGAGTTTGGTTAGCAGGTTTATTTCATCACCTGGGAAGGTTTATTGGGATGTTATTAAATGGATTCTAAGATATCTTCAATATACTAAAGATTGGGGATTGATCTTTGGTTTGAAGGAAGGTGAAATTCAAGATAGAGTTGAAGGGTATGTTGATTCTGACTTTGCAAAAGATCTTGACAAGGGAAGATCCTTCACTGGTTATGTGTTTAGAGTGATGGGTAATGTGGTAAGCTGGAAAGCTCAGTTGCAGCATGTGGTTGCATTGTCTACTACCGAAGCAGAGTATACGGCGCTAACTGAAGCTATAAAAGAGTCATTATGGTTACAAAGACCGGTTGTTGAGTTAGGGATGAGATTGTCTGATACAGTAGTGTTCTGTGATAATCAGGGTGCTACACAACTTGCTAAGAATAGTGTCTTTCATGAAAGGACTAAGCATCTTCATGTTAGACTGCATTTAATTCGGAAGTGATTAGCAATAAAGAAGTCCTGGTAGAGCAAGTTGGGACACATGAGAATCTTGCATATATTCTTACGAAGGTGATGCCAGGTTCTAAGTTTGAGTTTTGTGTTACAAAGCTTGGTATTGGTTAAGATCATTATTGATGTTCTATGATGCATACTCTAAAGGTGGAGATTGTGAAAAGTTAGAGTTGATCATAGAAGTATAATAATGCTTCGAAATAAATCATGTTAGCTTTGGAAGAAGTGGTGTTTACTCTTCGGAAGTTTCTTTAACTTCAAAAGTGAAATTTACCTTCAAAAGATATTTTTGCTAAACATGAAGGGGGTAAATTGTAAATAGTTTGTTAAAGGTTGTTAGGCATGATTTGTGTATATAAGGATCAAGTCGTCGTTTAAAATAGAGAGCTTAATATTCATATCTCATAGTTTTCATAGCGTATTAATTTTTTTTAATATTTTAATAACAGTTGAATCATTCAATGTTGAATCATTCAATGTTGAATTTGTTTTTCAATATTGTTCTTTTTTTCTATGGTTTTACAACAATACTACACCATACAACATTAATAAAAATACCACCTGCTATATATTATAAGTTTAAGTGTGTATATATATAAAGACATGTACATATAATGTAAATAAAGAAATTAATATTAAAACAATTAAAATTAATAAAAGATGTATGTAAATCAAACCAATTATTAGATAAAGACCACCTACGCACCGACCACCTTTTAAATAAAAATTAGAGTTTACACAAGTTTTATAGAATATGCTACCCATCATCTAGCAAAAATCAACCACCTTAAGGACTAATACAAAATTTAACCACAAGATTCAAAATGGAAATTGTCAAGTAAATTAGAGGTAACACACATCCAACAATATGATCCCTTCCTTCTAGTTTTGTGATTCTAATTAAGAGCTTTGATGCTCAACTCATCTAAACAAATGTTTATGGCAGAGCCATAACCATCATTTGCACAAGACTCACAAAATCATCCTCGTATCATCATACATCGATCATCTTTGTTTGTGTGTGAAAATCTTTGCAACATACCATGTTCTTGTACTTTAAAACCTTCCTACACAATGTGTAACATCATTCTTGTGTTCTTTCAGGTTGTTCAACGATTCCAGCAGCACTTGGACCTTCATTCGACATCCACAATACTACAAAAGCTCAAGAACTCGAGTTTGCATGTATTCATTATCTTTATTTCATTATCTTTCCAGTTGTCATAAACGCATAACACGTGGTTTGCACGTGAGAACCATGTCAGATAACAACCATGGCTTACTAAGCCCCTGGCAAGCAACCTATAATAAAAAGCCAATTCGAGGTACCGAACATGTGTTTAAGGGTCATTTCATTTTATTTGACCCATAAACATAATGGCCCATTCCAGTTAGCATGCACATAAGTGATGTGTATTCTAGTCCATTACTTGCAAGACTTTAAGATCAGGCCCATATTTGTTTTCTTTTAGGTTCCACGATCATTAATGTTCCCCTTCATTTTGTATAATAAAGTTATAAACTATTATATTTAGAAAAGCATATAGGAAATATATCATACTAAAGCTGAACTCTAGGTTAAAGTTTAACTCTTTCGTCAATCATGGGTCAGAGTGAACATAGGTTATATTATTTTAAGTGTCGTTAGACTTGGGTGGTGAAAATAAGTTCTATGAATAGTGGTCTTGCGGGTGACTAAGTCACCCTCGGATGGCTTAAAATCACATTCGAGTGATTAATCGATTTTATTTAAACCTCATACTACTACAAATCCACCTTTAGTATTTGGGTTTCGTCCTTAAAATTTGTTAATTCATGAATATTTCTAAATAATGTTGTCTCATCTCTTCTTCGAATTCACATGTGGCTTCCAATCTTTTCCCGTGCTTTCGGTACCCCTTAACTGATTATTTTTTTTCAAACCCATATTCAGAAAAACACTCAACTTCTATAACGATGTGTAACTTTTTTTCCATCTTGCATCATTAGTTGAAAATATTCAAAGCTTCTCTTCATATCACCAACTATTGTAGTGGTAACTCTTTTTGCGTCCAAAACCTTGATCCAAGCGCCTCATCACCAAACTTAAGAACACAAGAAAAAGTGATATTCCAGTAGATGATCATGTGCACATTCATGTTATATTCTAACAAGCAAAACATTTTTGCAGCATTTAAACACTTCTACTTTGATTCGTTTCCATTAATTAAAGAATTTGATTGAGTTCCATACCTTTGAAAAATTCTTTTATAACAAGAGCAAAAAATCATGAATTTAATGAATAGCAAAATCTAAATGAAAATGGAGAGAACCTGACCAAACATTCCATGTAGTAGACCCTTAGAAGTATAAAACATTCCATGTAGTAGACCCTTAGAAGTATAAAACATTCCATGTAGTAGACCCTTAGAAGTATAAAACATTTCATGAACCAAACAGGCCTCAAGAAGTATAAACAAGTCAACACACCTAAGCAAACAGACAGTTAAAAGTATTAGCAAGTCAACACGCTTAAGCTACTAAAGATTGACTTCATGTAGGCTCAAATCTAGCCGACCGATTTTACAGCCATCATGTCATGCACACAGCTAAACCAATTATTTAGCTTCACTGAATCTTACAATGGCAAAACAAACAGATTTGATTCCCATGGTCCAAAACTTTGAGAACAATACGTCTGACCTTCATAGCAGCTTTATAAAGAATACAAAAACAGCAACAACGAACCAACAGTTTTGCACCAGATTCATCTCTATCTACAATAATTGGTTCTACAAAACATGCCATAACATCATTTCAAGACAGCGCACAAGAGCCTGGTATGTAGGTCAGGGTTGTGGGCCATACACCCA
This sequence comes from Flaveria bidentis, assembly GCA_018326385.1. NCBI lineage: Eukaryota > Viridiplantae > Streptophyta > Magnoliopsida > Asterales > Asteraceae > Flaveria > Flaveria bidentis. The sequence goes on from BJCM01265328.1 coordinate 23,029, forward strand.
TCCCGACAAGAATGCATGAATCAGTTCTGAATTTTTTTTCAGCTATCATCTAAAGCCTGTAACTTGAACCAGGAGGAGCTGGGGGCAATCGGTTAGGCGTGCGGCGGCCAGTGGAGTTTGATCTGGAGCCCGGGCCATCATCACCGTTCTCAGAAGGCTCAATGGTCCTGCGCCCATAACCATTAGATCCAAATCTGGAGTCAAGCCTTGTGGGCCCGTTGGCAGCAGAATCAAAAGCAGATCTCCAATCACCTCCTGAAGCTCCACCACTTTTTGGACTTTCTGTTTGTGATAAAAGAAATTTTAATTACTACTGAGTCAACCCAACAAACCTCGTCCTTTCGACCCACACACCCGACCCATCAAAAACAATATTATTACCTGCAGGACTATCATTTGACATGCCTGTAGCAGCAGCTGCTCGATTATCATGAATGCTGAGTTGCCTGGTGAGTTTTGAGAGCAGGGAGGATTGCTTCTGTATTCTCTCTCTCTTTCTCTTTACATTACCATCTTCTTGAAGCATTTCCTCTATTCTTGCTGTGCTTTGGGAACTTTGACCAAAGAAAGTCACAGTAAACAACAAAAACAAACCAAAATAGTTGCATGCACTAGATTTCAAAAACAATATTATTGCAATAATTATCTACATCTTGAAATCATGATTAACACAACTACCTTACAGAACTGTAGAGTTTATTCAGCATATCTTCTTTAGCCTTCTCTACTTGACAAAGAACTACTGCCTGCATAATCAGAACAATACACAAAACGTAAGAATTTAATGAAACATTAAAAAAACGTTTTGAAATGATAAAAATAGCACCTTTGGGACATTGGCTGCAAGGCTGTTGAGAACTGCTTCAACATAACCACGAACTTCTTGAGCCATCCAACGAAGTTCTTCCTCTGGATCCACAGGTTTTCTGGCCATTGTATCCTAAAAGTATTATAAATAATTAAAGATTAGAAAAACAATATTTATTAAAACAATAGTCAACACTTCTAAATTTAAAAAAAAATAAAAAATGGCCAACTCACTAGAGAACCATCGGAATGAGTGTGTCGAATGGGTGGACCATCCGGCTTCAGTTTGACTTCACCCCCTTTGGCACCCATCACAACTCTTAATTTGCTTAACCACTCAGCTTTATCTACAGCACTCTCGGCCTTTAACACAACAGCGCTATGAGCTGTATAACCACTTAAACTTTAGGTCTGCATTGGCATGCAACTTAGAGGAAAATAATATTATAATTACATACAAACATATTGCAACCAATAAAATTACCTTTCAAAACGGTCTTGTATGCAACCTTGCTGGTTATTTTAAAGACCAGACTAGGTGGTTTTTCTTCAACCTTTGACTTCTTATCCTTTGAACTTTTGGACGGGGGTGGTTCATCCTCTTCAACTTCTTCTACTGCACATTCCTGATGATATACGTCCACAAGTTAAAAGTATAAAAATATATCAAAGTTCTGATCGTGTTAATTTATCAAATGATCATCATATGATCATATTATATAAAATTTACCAAAGTATCAATAAAAGTTTTTTAGTAGAACAAGCAATAAACAGATATGTGTGTATCTGAGATCTCAACATTTAAACGACTTTTTGTAACTTGAAGTAGGAAGTCAATATTGAATAAAGATGATACACATAACTTCTCAAAGATATACAATTGAAAATGAAAATTAACTTCAAGAGATTGCCAATGCATACCTCCAAAGTGATGACACCACGGAAGTTTCTCTCTTCTTGTTTTTTAGTGTATCCAAGCTGCAGCAACAATTTACAAGAACATGATTTAAAATACAAGTTATATATTCTGCAACAAATTAAATTAAAATCCCACTCTACCAAAAATAATTTTCAAGTGGTTTAGGAATTATAGAATTTTAAAAAACATTAGCATAAGCAACACAAGTAATTTGAACCAAAAGTAGCATATGAAATATAAATATAAGCCTAAAGAAAAATTTAGATACTGCTTGAAAGTATATGAAAGTTCCTGGCATGCATACTACTAACCTTTCCAGTTTTCTCATTTAAAACAAACCATCTCCTACTCCACCCATTAGTTTTTGCACTTTTCTTCAACAAGAATCCTGAAAGGTGAGAACATAAGTTATAGATACATTATACATCCTTCAAAGCAGGTAAGGACAATATCAAAGAAATACAAGAACCCATCAAAACCCTCAAAAGATTAGCAAGTTGGCCAGTATGGATGGGTTTGAGTAACAAGTAAATGGCCAGCCAGTTTATAAAAATGCAAAACCATATAACTTATTCCGCTGATGGGATTTTGTATATTTTATGTAAAATACAACTTTTGATTATAACATACATGACAATAAGTGTCGTATTTAATTAAATCCAGTTTGTTCATTATACTCCCTAGGGTTTAAATAGAATATCAAAACATGGCATCATATTAAAGCTCATCAAATCATTGTCTTTTAGGGGTGTTGAAAAGTGTGACAACTCATTGAGTTAACACAGAGAACTGAGTCAGATTTCTCAACAAACGCAAAGCAAAACCAAGGTGTTGGTTTGATGGCAAGACTTCTTCCTAGTCTAGGTTCATAAACAAGTTGACTCAAACAAAGAATAAAAACAGTTCACGCCAGATCAACTAATTTTTGAATGGTTCAGCCAACTGTTCTACGACGGTTTGAGAATTTTAAAACCTTTATTATCAGTTTGACCAAGCGACACTCCAAATCAGTATGCACAATCGTTCGAATATTTTACATCATAGATAACATCCAGTAAATAATATATAATAGATGGTAAAAATAAAAAGCAAAAAGCAGAGGAATATGTCAAAGAGTGTAAACCTGCTGTTATCTCCCCCTCAGGTCCTGCAGTCTTTAGAGTGGGTTCCTCTTGTGCATCCTTATCTTGCTTGGCATCCTTCAATGATTTACCTGTTAGAGGACTAGCTGCCTAAAAAAAGAAAAAAACCAAGGGATTACAGACAGAAAGTCCAATGTTCAATTAAGGCAATTTTATTCAAGCAAAATGCAATATAAACCAGGCCTCTTGATGCTACAGCTATGACAAGCCTGACTTACCCTGTTTAGCAAGGATTGTTCAGCATCAACAGCCTTCTTGGAAGATTTGGTTTTGATCTCTTCCTCTCGTCTCTGCCTGTCCATCCTGATATACAAATTGACAAATAAAGGAACAAAACTTAATCTATTTGTGCATATCCACAATAGAACCAATACAAAAGACATAGTAAATCAGTAAGATTTTCATGTATGTCTTACATCATTAAAAGCTGAAAGTTACAAAGAAATTGATCTCAGATTTGAAAGTAGCATTAGCACTATACCAATACAATAATGTATTGTACACAAACATAACCAAAAGATAGTAAATAAACTAGATTCAAGAATGGTCATGAAGAAGTAACTAAAAGCGGCCAAATTCCATTCAAATCAGAGCAAAAAAAATGGAAAAAGGAACATATGAGCCTCCAGGTTTTGCCTGATTAAATATATAAAAGTGTCATCTCTTGCATGGTCGAATCTCTTCACTTCCTAAGAGAACCTTTTCAGGTTTTGTAAGTTGAGGTTTCACCATGCAAAAACCAAGTTTAAAGGACACAGATGCCCAAAACATAAGAGTCCATTAGGTTTTCTGAACTTGTACTTAAACCATATATCAATCACTAGCATAACAGCAATAACAGCACTAACCATCCAAATAGTGAGCATACCTTCTCTGCACCAAACGAATGAAATGTTGTGGTGGAACAAACACCCGCTCCATGTCAACAAGCGCAGTCACCATGGTCTTTGCATCACTCTTAAACCCTTCCAAAGCAGTAGTAGCAATTGCCACTACCTAATTAAAATAACATAACACAGGTTAAAAATTATAATAAAGCAAAAAAACAAGTTGTACATGCTTTATGTCGTAAACAGTGGATATAAGTACCTCTCTCTTGAATGAAGGATATCTACCAAGTCCTGGTGTAGCATTAGCTGATGCGGAAACTATATCAGCAAGCACACGATGAACCTGAATACATAAAAAATGTAATTACAAAAATTCAAGTTATTAAGAATTTTAAATATAACAAATAATTCCTTGAATACTTAATATAATGTCAGGAAAATGTACAAGAGATAACCATATGCCTAGATTGAGATATACACAACTTGAATTTGACAGAATCTTGCATACACATTATGGTATCAAAGGGCCTAGGTAGGTAAATGACATCAACATGAAACAAAATACATATGCATGACCAATGAGAAAATTGTATGCAATACAAAAGAAGTAAAAAGTAAGGCATTAAACAAATAAATGGATTCACACCGACAAAAAAATTAACCATGTAAATCAACTTAAACTTGGAAAACAAAACGACACTAAAAATTAAACAAGTGCCAAATTATGTGTCTTTTTACCTCATCAACACATAGGCGTGATGGCTCCTTTGCTAGCTCTAACACACCTTTTATTAAAGACCTCAATCCTTTCTCTGGAGATATAAGGTAAGGTTGATAACCATCTGCTTCTAGAACAACCTGATACCAACTCCACAGTCATCACAGAGTAGAAAGAATAGATTGAGTGGGCCAAATTTAGAGAAAACCATACCCTTTTGACATTTTGTAGGTCAAAATGTCTGTCAAGAGGAAGCTGTTTGATCCTGTTAGGAAAGTTACCCTCAAAACTTGCAACAACTTTCCAGCCACTACCCTGAAAGAGATGCATGCAAGAAGGTAGGCGAGAGAAGAGAATAACAGAGAGAAAATAACAAAACAGATCAATCTTTCATAATGGCACCTTAAACCTATAACAGGTGCATGCTACTAGACATTTCGAAGAGACAAAAGGATGCTAGGAGATATAGATTAAACTTAAAAAAATGGTATTCTACCATGTATGAACCATGAAGAAACCAGAAATGTATCAAGCCAAATAACAGTAATTAAAAAGAGGCAATTTCATTACTTTCCCTCCTAACTTGCTATATATCATAAATACACAAAACATACTATAAGAGCATTGTACTTTGTGCATTAAAAACTTTGAATTTTTGGGTATATTTAGATATTTCCAGTGTATATTAATCTCTCAAGATGTTTTAATCCCACACATCAGTAACCCTATCAATTTCAATAATGCCACATTGTAGGCAAATGTATGTGACACCTTGGATATAAAGCCACAAAAATAAAGTCAAATGCCAGGCAGAATAAATCGCAAGAGGTTGCCAGATTAAGTGTAGCCTCGACTGAGTTGTCTTCGCATTTATGCTCTATAAGATGTGAATTAATTTCTTTTTATTTACTTCATTATGTAACAAGATATCCTAACAAAAACTAGAATAAGATGGTGCAACAGGCCTGCATCTAGTCATTTCCTACTTAAAATCTTGTGTCAAGTTGACAATTAACAAATAACTACAAATCAAGGTTGCATCTTGGGCCCACTATGGAACCCCTTTTCTATCGGTAAGAAAAATGTTAAAATAACAAATGTAATAATCATATATACATAACTAATCATTGTTTATTCGGTGTTCTCACCTCCCCCGTCATTATATGTTGAAGAAATTTGTCCTCAAATTCACGGCAAAGCTCCAAAGCCAAAGCTCTTGTACCTTCAGAACTAGTGACCATTGATTCCCCAAGCCTTACCAACTCATCTTGCACAATTTGAGACTTACCCTGAAGCCTGAAAAATAGTAACAAATTGTTTAGGGCTGTAAAAAGCATACATAAAAATAAAAAGCAACTGTTGATAGTGTGGATGCGCGAGACAATCATCCATGAAAGGCATAAAACAACAATGTAACACAAAATTATGAATCATGTATAGTAAAACCAGCTTGTAATGTCAAGAATATATTTTAACAAGAATTCTTTCCAAATTCCAACTAACTTAATAGAACCAGTAAAGTTTAGATAAAAACTCTCATTCGTCAAGCTGACTATTTCCAAAGGGAAAACAATACGTAAATTCAAGTTAAAAATCATCTGATACATATAAAGAGCAATATCTACACACATGTAAAAAACAAATATTTTTCCTTTCTCTTAGTAAATGGGTACATTATCTGTCACACATGTATGAATGGTGACTAACAAAAAGGTATAATGTAAACTATATACCAAAAAGTAGAGCATAAATGAATATCTTTACGGTATGCTTCGAAGAAAAGTGTTATATATAGTTAATCATACCCTGATAAAAGACTTGGAAGCCTAATTTTCATTCGGCTACGAATTTGATGAGCAAGGGTTTCCACAAGGGCCAGTCTACCAAGCTTGCTCTGAGGACTCCCCGTCAATATAGATTTTAAACTCTCACTTTCAGCACGCCAAACAGTTTCTAATGAATTATCGGACCCCACACTTCCAGATTGTGCTGAAGCAATAGAAACTGATTGACCAATTAGAGCAACCCACGGAATATCAGCTGCACTTCTTGGCCCTTGACCCAAAAGAAGTGCCTGAACAGCAGCAAGAACTTTGGGATCTGAAGACGCTTGATCTGTTTTACTGATGACACCAATGGTTCTTGTTGCTACAGCAAGCAAACAACAAAAATTACAACATGAATATGATAAAAGAATAAAAATAAACTGAAACTATATTTAGAAACCCACAATCAGCATCATATTCCTTAGCAATTCTGAGGGCCTTTGCAGAGGCAACTTCAGGTGCCTGAGCAGCAGGAATTACAACCAGTAGAATCGCATCATTGTGCTGAGCGTACTCACTCTAGAAAAAATAAAGATAATGAAACAAAAATGAGTTAATGTAAAGTTTTAAATGAATTATGTTAACCAAAACAGCCGATTTAAAATCACTCACCAAAGAGTCATCAAGATTCCCCTTATCAACTCCAGGCAGATCAATCAATTTCAAAGGAGGAGCTGTAAACCATATGCTTGAGTTAGAAAACCAAGTCTTCATATGATAAATTAGTCAATTAATTTTTTAATGAATATTTATTTATACTCACATGTACTTGTTTTAAGCTTCAAATATATTTCATCACGACTCTTGCTTGAAATTTTACTAAGCCTATCCTGTAGTGAGTGACGGAGAGCACCTGCAATTGGACAAAAGAGTATTTAAAAATTCAATATCATTCAAATGAAACTTAAATTTGGTATATATTTTAAATGGCCAAAAGTATGACATGAGGACTCACTTGCTGACACAAGTTGGGATTTACTATCAATCTGAAGTACAATTGATTTGGCGCTTAAGTTATCATCCCTCTTTAAGTCAATGCATATAGGCGCACGTGTTGCACCACCCTCACCAGTTGGCTGTTTGAATTAAGACCATATACATGTCAGCTCACACCTCCGCATCATCATAAAATAGCATACTCTAACAACATCCGCTGTGTAGTGTCACTTATTAACTAATGTGACAGGTGATTCATATCTTGCTACTTTATTACAACATTTATATATATCATAATAAACTCAAATTTTATAAACTGGATATTGAGGTGTAGACTAAAGAAAGAAAAGGAAAGATCTTACCAGAGCAGGATGTCCAATCAAACTGTTCAAAACTGCTGATTTTCCTGCACTCTGAACAATTGGTATCCCAAGATTAGAAACCAGTTACCATCCCTAATTTAATAGTAACGAACCTAAAGTTGGGAAAATAATAAACAAACTGTAGAACAAAAACATGCCACCATTGAGCTGAGAAATAACTTAAGTACCAAAGTAAGATGCCACTAAAATTGCGTCAGAAACTACAGGGTATAGAACTAAACTCGTCTACGGACCACTAAATGGGATCGAAATAGATTGTGAATAGATCTGGTGTTCCATCTTTATGGATGCAATTTTTGATCAGTATACAAAGACAACAAGAACTACATCTTCAGGTGAAAAGTATTGTTTCAAGCAACATAACAAAGCATCGCCGGTCCAAATCATGCCACCATTCTCAGCTAAAGACATACAGATCAGCAATGAATAAAGAAAGTCATATTGTGATAACAAGCGTAAGGGCTAGTACATTCACATTCTACAGCAACTAATAAATCCTAACAACAGATTCGATAAAAATAAACAACAAGTCAGGTACAAAAACAGCTCCCAATTACATCAACCTAACAATCACCAAAACTAGATCGCAACACAACCCTAACGAGAGATCCACCGACTAAACCAACCAACACAACAAACCAAGCCACCAGATATCACCAAATCACCCTATACAAAACAAACTTACTGTATTCCCAAGAGCAACAACGTTAAGAAACGTGGAAGGTCGTCTAGAAGAAGACGACGAGTTTTCATCAACATCTTCATCGTTGAGCAGCGCCGCAGCCTGCCGCATCGAGTCCGAAAGCTGCGCCAATTCCTCAATCGCCTCCATTAGATCAACCAAATCAAAAACACCACAATCGGCAACAGATCGGAGCGAACAGAATCACAGATCGAGCAATGGAAGAGCAACAGATGCCTAAAATCAAGATCGAGAGGTTGGAAACACACAGAGATCACAGTAAACCCAGGGGTTTTGATGAAGAAGATGATGGATCTACGGTGAGATTTGAAAGCTTTTGAGAATTTGAATCGGTGGTGTGGTGTGGTGTGAGTGCAGATCAAAACATAAAGAGGAATTGTGTAAGAGAAGATGATGTAGGAATGGGATCCCTCTCACCACTACGATAGAAATCAATTTTTAGGTTTTAAGTGTGATTTGGGTTTTTCTTAAATCCAAAATTTGATGTAACCAGCATCTTTTTCTGTTATTATAAAATTTAATTATGTTATTATTCTTTAGTTAACATCCAATGTTAAATATGTATTTTTAATTAGCTCTTAATCTAATCCACCGCAGAGCCTTCTAGCCTAGTGTTTCTAAACATATCGGTTTGTTAGGCTGATCTCGGATTACCTCAGGTGACAGGACTATGTTGTTCTAAAAAAATATAATCTGCCCATTATTATTTACGAGATTACAAACATTAAGATATAGTAAAGAGACAAAACATCATACTAGATTGCTTGTTTAATAAGCTTGTATCATGTGTTTAAACACTGGTACAATATGATTTGAAATTGTGAATAGTGTCTTGTGTTAAGACACCGAGCTTCATAAATACTATATATAATGTAGATGGCATGTTTTTAAATAATATTTTAATCAAATTAGTATTGTCTACAACGTAATTTCTTGAACCACGAGAATTTACATCTCATTTATATTGATTTCCTTTATTTTCGTATTTTTAAGGTGTTGTTTGTTTTTTTTGCATGAAAACGTCTACAGTCTGCAGACCACATCTGCAGACATCTGCAGCAGAAGAGGTGGACCAAACGTCTGCAGTCTGCAAGAAAAGACTGTTTGTTTTTTTAATATCTACAAAATGCTGAAATATTTGTAATTAAACTAAACATGTTTTAAAATTTTCAAAAGTACTTTAACATTAATATTATATTAATATACAATATTAATATATTATATTAATATTATATAAATATATTAATATATTATATTAATATTATATATAATATTAATATATTATATTAATATATAATATATATTAACATTAATATAATATCTCTTTGAGCCACTCTTTGGGTTCAATCTCTTGGGTCAATACGACAGGATCACATCTCTCGCCACTGACCGTTGCCTCACCACCTCCGCAGCTACCGATTGATATGGATTTCAACCTCACTTCCATTTCCTTCCCCCACACCCTGCCGGAGCTACCATTTCGCCGCCGATGAGCATCACCAAGATTGCAGAATCAAAACAATTGGTGTTGACGATGGCGGCGGTATAGGTATTGTTGTTGCGGGTTTTCAATGGTCGTTTGTGACCGACGATGGCTATGTTTGTGTCACGGAGTAAACGTCGATGACGACGAGTTGATGTCGCTCAAAGGGGGAGGCAGCATAGAGGGAAGGGCGCGACGGAGGGGGAGGTGGAGGTTTTCAGGAGGTGGGCTGAATAGTTTGAAGGAGAAGTGAAAGTTTTTAGGGTTGGGGGATTAAAGGAGAAGTGAGAAGAGGTTGAGAAGTGGTAAGTCCACTTCTTCTCCAAGCAGACGTCATGAAGACGTTTTTTAATGAAGCATTTTTAAAAAATCAAACAGTCTGCGCACTCAAAAGCTCTTCCCGCGTCTGCGTGCGCGCAGATCAAAAGGTGAGGAAGAACTTTTGAAGAAAAACAAACAACACCTAAGACTCCAATGATCTTTTCAGTGTGATTTAAATTTATTATAGATCTTTGTATGGACCACTAATGCATGTTGAAGAATTATTGTGATAATGTTAATGCATGTAATTTTCACTTTAAAGTTTCGCAAAAATTCATATTACTAAGCTAGTGATGAATCTCATGTTTTGTTACCATTGCGATAAGTTTAATATTTTTGAACGACCAACGAATAATTATTAAACCCGGTCACCCGGGTAAATCCACTGGAGAAAGGTCACCAACGCCCGCGAACACAGACAGCGCTGGTGACCCGGCTCGCCCACCATTCCAAGGAAAACCCACCACCCAAAGACCTATTACGGTGAAACCCTTGGCCCACTGTTGTAAAACCCTTGACCCACTTTGAGCATACTGCATCTAGTGAGACTCCAACCCATGACCCGCACTTTAAAAAGTAATGAGGTGCCTCCTCCTAAACCATTTGATCCAGGACTCATTGGTTTGCAATAAATTCAATGAATACATATTATGTCTTCATTCAAGTGATTCCAAGTACAAATAATAATTGTATATTTGTTTGTCTAGTATTTTTATTTTTTCGAATTGATATGTCAATACATGCATATCTAACCAAAAAATAAGCAAAAGATTTATGATAGTCAGTCGGTTTCCATACCCCTCACCCGTACTAACCACGCAGGTTTAATAATCTTTTCCTGCCACCTCACCCCACACCACACTTTAATGGTTCTTGTTTTTATTTTCTTTTAGTTATTTATTTTCTTTTTAAATTTAACACTTTTTTTTCTTTTTTTATATTTACTTGGATTTCATTTTAGCTTCTCTTAGTATTTTTTCTATAGCTAAATTCAAAATTTCACTATTTAACCTTTTAACCAATGTTTTTTTATTTGCTTTCATACTTAACTACAATCTTACAACGTCGTAACTTATTTTTGCTCCTTAAATATATCGTCATGACGTGTTTTTTATTAGTATTTAGATTTTTTAAAACAACTCGTCATGAAGCACGGATTGTATTTACTTGTAACAGTCTAATTTTGGTTTTTAAATAAGCGAGAAGATGTTTAAGTATGAAGAAGTTTGGAAGGTAAGAGACTAAAGATGCCACCACATCAAACTGGAAATTGACATACTAAAGTTGTATTTATGCCAAAGTTGTAAAATCTCGAATCTTTCATTAATTAAAAATTAACGGTCGTTTATTCTTGTAAGGATCATTGTTGTCAATTATGAAACTTATGGGTTATTTAATTCTTTAATTTGAAAGTTAATAGTTTAATTATTAGATCGAACATAATAATGATTAATAATAATAATAATAAAATTTATAATAATAATAATAATAACAATAATAATAACCAAGATAACAGTAATAATAATAATATTAATAATAATAAATAGAAATAATAATGATAATGTTAACAATAATAGTAATGGTAACGATAATAATAATATTAGTAATAATAATAATTATTATATCAATTTATAAGGTTAGTAAACTTAAAAAAATGTTTGAAACTTAAAGAAAATAATGTTAGCCAATTTAGAAACTTAATATTAAAGTTTTGACATAAAATGTTAATTATTGAAACAACAGAGACCATTGGTGTAAATTAATAAAACCAAACCCAAACCCCCCTTTTCAAACCCGTTTTTCCAGCCACCTTTCCGACAACCTCCGGCCACCCTCCGGGCACCCCAAAACCATCAAATTTCGTCGTTTCTTGGTCCAAAACCATTCCCAAACCTTTCTAGAACATGATTCGAACCTGTATACATCATTTAATCGAGTTAAAACATCGGTTACTAGTCTAGTCAATTACATAACTGAAACACCTTAAACTCCATAGTTGTTCAAGCATTAAATCCTAATTATAATCTAATTAAACTAACCTAAACAATCATCTAAGTAATCTTAAGCGTTCACAACTCTCAATTTCACCTGAAAGCACACAAATAAACTGATTCAATCGACAACTTCGTCGCGACCTGCAATCGACTTGAACATCATCAATTCTACAAGTCGAACTGGAATTGATAAGGGGGTTCTAATCTAACTCATCATACGTGTCACACCAGGCCCATCGTATCAACAATATTGTCTGCTTTGCCCACGAAAAGCTCACGGATTTGTTTTTGGTTGCCCGGGTGAAAACTTCCCAGGGAGGTCACCCATCCTTGGATTTCTCCCACCTGAGCACGCTTAACTGTGGAGTTCTCCTCTCATCCACAGCCAATACGCCTAAAACGCGTTGTTGATGTTAGAGACCAGACATTCCTTATGAACCAGGGATCTCTCTTGTCCACAGCCGATGTGGGATATGTGTAGGGTGTCACAAGCACCCCCTGTTTGGACTCATCGCCCTCGATGAGCCCGAGAAGTCACCATCCTTGGTGAGGTATGTCCCACACCCCGAACGGCACAGGAGTGG